>OZ023264.1:82627692-82882692 GCA_964006375.1 Tillus elongatus
AGGAATAATGAAGTTCTCGAACCCAAATTTGGTACGCAGGGTATCATTTTATAAAGTAAAGTATGCACCAGATTTAGATTTAGTTGAAAGACAAAAAAGTTATAAAATTTTAACTAGAAGAAACGTTGACATTTTTAATGCTGGAAAATGCGCTTTGTGAGTCGAAAATATCGCATGAAATGTCTAACATGCTCATAGATCTATGTTTCAAGTGTTACCTTAATTCACTTAATTAAAAAATTTGCAAAAAAATCCATTTGAAATAAAAATATAAACTATAAACAATAAAAATGTTAGAAATTTCACACACAAGCTTAGATAGGTATGATGTTTAATTACGTTTTGTACTGATATACCACATTCCACATTTGTTTGAATTTGTTTCTGGTTGCACTCGAAGCACCTTATGTTTTGTTAAATTAAACGCCAATTTTGTTAATGCTTAACGTTTAATAACAACTAAGCACACTTATACAAAATTAATTATTTGATGTGCATGGTGATCATGATGTCCATGGGAACTCAATGAATGATTATGCTAATACAAGTGTGTTACTTGCTCCGAGTCTATGGAAGAACTGCCTGAATTTTGTTTTCTAAATTCTACACATACTTTCCCTACGTGACAACAATTCTACCTGCACTAAGAAGTATTTAAGTTTGAAATATATGATCCTTCAGATGAGACGCCGTAACATGCACATTATTACACAAACATATGTTATGTTAAGCGTAGCCTTATGATGAAAATGGTTGGCATATCAGAATAATATGTCACACTAGTTATAATCCTACTAGTGACTAATTTTTAAGTTTTTTAAATATTTTATTCCATTTTAACGTAATCTGGTCAGATTATGTAATTCTGATGAATTTTTAAGCGACTTTTATAGAATTCACTTTGAGGAGATGAGATCTTTCATTAGGACTTTTAATTCAATTTGAATACCAGATGTGGTTGTTTCTTATTGCCTTAAGTTGGTGAAACCGTTTCGTACTTAATACAGCCGTAGAGACTTTTTCTGTGGCTCCTTGCTGTGAAACCAATTTCGATTTTTATGGCTTTTTACGCCAGGCAAAAGAAAATGTGCTCTGTGAAGCCACAGAAAAAGTCTCTATTTTTGTATCTAGATCAGATTCTATAATTTTTAATTTATTTTATTAGCGAATTTTCGTGTCTACAGAATGTTCTTGTAATAGCGAATTTTCTTATAAAAACTTTTAGTAAATTTTATTAAAAGAAACATTTGTTTCGAATTTTAACAGTAAAACAGTGTTTATCAAAGTTTTGAAAAAATATTTTTTAACGAAATTCGTGATTAATGAATTTTCGTGCAAATTTGTGTTTAAGGAAACTTTGGTAACAAATATTTGATCGATTTATTTACGTACAATTTTTTCAGCCGATTTTTGTAGGAGTAATTGTTCTTAGCGATCTTTTGTGGATTTTTGTAAACAATTTTGCTGGCATATTCTTGTGGATTTTTTACATTCTTTGTGGAAAACACATTTCTAGCGAATTTGCATAGAAAGAAATTCGGTTATGGCGAGATCCCAAGTTTGAGACTTTTAGAATATTTCTTCAGATGAACGTGGACCAAGATTCCTACAAACTCACATCCGAGCTCAGGGTACTCATACAATTTAGCTGTCTCTACTAGCCAGATTCTCGTATTGTCGCTTCCCTCTCTTTGTGTGTGTGTGTGTGTGTGTGTGTGTGTGTGTGTGTGTGTGTGTGTGTGTGTGTGTGTGTGTGTGTGTGTGTGTGTGTGTGTGTGTGTGTGTGTGTGTGTGTGTGTGTGTGTGTGTGTGTGTGTGTGTGTGTGTGTGTGTGTGTGTGTGTGTGTGTGTGTGTGTGTGTGTGTGTGTGTGTGTGTGTGTGTGTGTGTGTGTGTGTGTGTGTGTGTGTGTGTGTGTGTGTGTGTGTGTGTGTGTGTGTGTGTGTGTGTGTGTGTGTGTGTGTGTGTGTGTGTGTGTGTGTGTGTGTGTGTGTGTGTGTGTGTGTGTGTGTGTGTGTGTGTGTGTGTGTGTGTGTGTGTGTGTGTGTGTGTGTGTGTGTGTGTGTGTGTGTGTGTGTGTGTGTGTGTGTGTGTGTGTGTGTGTGTGTGTGTGTGTGTGTGTGTGTGTGTGTGTGTGTGTGTGTGTGTGTGTGTGTGTGTGTGTGTGTGTGTGTGTGTGTGTGTGTGTGTGTGTGTGTGTGTGTGTGTGTGTGTGTGTGTGTGTGTGTGTGTGTGTGTGTGTGTGTGTGTGTGTGTGTGTGTGTGTGTGTGTGTGTGTGTGTGTGTGTGTGTGTGTGTGTGTGTGTGTGTGTGTGTGTGTGTGTGTGTGTGTGTGTGTGTGTGTGTGTGTGTGTGTGTGTGTGTGTGTGTGTGTGTGTGTGTGTGTGTGTGTGTGTGTGTGTGTGTGTGTGTGTGTGTGTGTGTGTGTGTGTGTGTGTGTGTGTGTGTGTGTGTGTGTGTGTGTGTGTGTGTGTGTGTGTGTGTGTGTGTGTGTGTGTGTGTGTGTGTGTGTGTGTGTGTGTGTGTGTGTGTGTGTGTGTGTGTGTGTGTGTGTGTGTGTGTGTGTGTGTGTGTGTGTGTGTGTGTGTGTGTGTGTGTGTGTGTGTGTGTGTGTGTGTGTGTGTGTGTGTGTGTGTGTGTGTGTGTGTGTGTGTGTGTGTGTGTGTGTGTGTGTGTGTGTGTGTGTGTGTGTGTGTGTGTGTGTGTGTGTGTGTGTGTGTGTGTGTGTGTGTGTGTGTGTGTGTGTGTGTGTGTGTGTGTGTGTGTGTGTGTGTGTGTGTGTGTGTGTGTGTGTGTGTGTGTGTGTGTGTGTGTGTGTGTGTGTGTGTGTGTGTGTGTGTGTGTGTGTGTGTGTGTGTGTGTGTGTGTGTGTGTGTGTGTGTGTGTGTGTGTGTGTGTGTGTGTGTGTGTGTGTGTGTGTGTGTGTGTGTGTGTGTGTGTGTGTGTGTGTGTGTGTGTGTGTGTGTGTGTGTGTGTGTGTGTGTGTGTGTGTGTGTGTGTGTGTGTGTGTGTGTGTGTGTGTGTGTGTGTGTGTGTGTGTGTGTGTGTGTGTGTGTGTGTGTGTGTGTGTGTGTGTGTGTGTGTGTGTGTGTGTGTGTGTGTGTGTGTGTGTGTGTGTGTGTGTGTGTGTGTGTGTGTGTGTGTGTGTGTGTGTGTGTGTGTGTGTGTGTGTGTGTGTGTGTGTGTGTGTGTGTGTGTGTGTGTGTGTGTGTGTGTGTGTGTGTGTGTGTGTGTGTGTGTGTGTGTGTGTGTGTGTGTGTGTGTGTGTGTGTGTGTGTGTGTGTGTGTGTGTGTGTGTGTGTGTGTGTGTGTGTGTGTGTGTGTGTGTGTGTGTGTGTGTGTGTGTGTGTGTGTGTTCTTATTAATATCGACTTTAGCCTGAAAGGCTTTCACACTCCCTCAAAGGGGAAATTTCACTCATCCCAGGTATCTCAGATATCAAAGAGGCTGAGCTCGGATGAATCCCTTTCCAAGTTATCGGGCGCTGAACGAGAACGCTACAAATCCTCATTTCCCAGGAATCTCCGCACGGTGTGGGCAGTTGCAAGTATTACCGCCTTCTGCATAACCTTATAAAGGTGCTCTCCAAGACCCAGTCTCTTAATGTTCTCTCAAAGATTCTTAGGAGTCACACCAGTTGACGACATGACTAATGGAATCAGTCGGATACTATCTGCCCTCCACTACTTGCATCTCGAAGTCTTTGTACTTAATGATCTTCTCGTTGTACTTTATCTCTAGATTATTAGTATTCAGAATAGCCACATTAATCAGCGTCACTTGCTTGCAGGACTTATCCACTGTTATTATATCTGGTCTGTTGTGGGCAACTCGTTGGTCTGTGAGCACGGTCCGATCCCAGTACAACCTGTATTCTGAGTTCTATAAAACCGGCTCAGGAGTGTATCTATAGTAGGCCACCTTACTAAGATTTAAAAGTCCCAGTTTCAGAGCCAGTTCCCGATGAAGTATTTTCGCAAGTCCGTCCTGCTTTTCTTGACATCGTACGGTGACGTGCTGGATAGTCTCTGATGACTGACACCCAAATCTACATTTATCACCCTGGGCCGTGAATATGGTTACTAGGGTACTAATTGGCGCTTATCTGAATATTATTTTTATTAGAAAAAAACTAGCTGGAAAGTTCGAAAATTGCCAAGGTGGCTAATTTACAAGACACAAGCTTTCTTAAGTTTTCCGATGACGTATGACAAGTGAGCGGTCGCTCATTTAATTATGTGTTAGTTGAGTTGGCTAAATATTTTAGCTTCTCCAACTATATACTTCAAGTAGTTTCTTGTTGGCATTACCTGATCTTGTATGGCAAAAGCCCTTCTCTCCCTGGAAACACCTGTCCGGACACCAACTAGTAGTTGGACGCCAATTTGTCGACATGTGCCTGGGACGTCTCATTCAGATGTCGCCCATGGAGGGGTTATGCATCCAAGATTGCAGCTTGTCCTGATCAGTCCGATGGTGACTTTGTATTTCATTTTCTTTTAAGTGTAGGGGTGTTAAATCATTTGCCTCGCACATGGCATGGTGTAGTTTAGAAGTAACCGCCCGCTGATGGAAATATCTATGTAGGCTCAATATCTGCTGGTCTAACTGCTTGCCAATATCCAACACTCCTCTTTCACCTTGGTGCCTAGGTAGGGTTACTAGCTTGATCGCACTACGGGCGAGATGCTTTTTGGATTTTGTTTGCACCTTCCGTTGTAGATTTTCGATGTCCGTTTTGCTCCAATTTACAACCCCAAAGTAATTGGTTAAGTGCAGAAAAGGCATATGTATTAAGAGCTTATGTCAGGTTCTTGCCGTTGAGATGTGCTCGCGCCACCTGCTTTACACGTTTCGTAAACTCATTTGTCAGATGGTTCTTCAGTACTGAGCGGTTTATTTTCCTCGCTTCCTGTATTGCCAGGTATTTATAACACTCTTCTACACCCATCGATGCAATTTTCTGGCCATTCTGCATTTTATATACACTTGGTTGTATCATCCCTCTGACTACGCATAAGGTGCGACATTTAAACCCAAACTACGTGTCAATATGTCTGGAAAACCCTTCCATGATTGGAGTTGTTCCAGGAGATTCTTTGTGGAGGGCATCAGCTTAAGATCATCCATATATAGCAGATGATTTAGCCCCATTTGCTTCCTGACATTGCTTTTTATACCGAAGCCATATCTGGTAGAGTTCAGGAGGTTTGATGGTGGATTCAATGCAAGGCGACTCGCTAGCACGAGTCGCCTTGAAATATACCTCTTCTAATTGGTTATCACCCGTTTGTACCCTAACTCAATTTTTGTTCTCCAGGTAGACATTGTGTGTTCAAGGAACCTCAGGTTATAAGTATCAATCTTATAAATCTTCAGCACACTCTTAAGCTATTCCTGTAGAACTGAGTCAAATGCTTTTTAGCGAATATTTCGTGAAACGAAATTGAGGAGATCTGTGTTTATATATATATATATATATATATATATATATATATATATATATATATATATATATATATATATATATATATATATATATATATATATATATATATATATATATATATATACCCAACCGATAACTCAAAAAATGATGGGCCGATTTTGATGAAATTTGGTATGTGCCTTCCTTTTGTAAGTGGCTTGGACAAGTTCTTTAGCCAGGAAAAGCTGACCAGTTTTTACGGGAAAATTTTGGGTTTTCCTTTGGAAAAAATTTTTATCTCCGAAATTAACAGAGCCATGACAACCAAATTTGACACATACGTTTTTGCTATTAAACTCACCCTACGCACCAAAATTCAGATCTTTAAGTTAAAAGAAAAAAAAGTTATAGGCATTTAAAAAAAGTTTGGGTGCCACTGGTGATCAGGGGAAAGCACAAGAACAAAATATTTTGTATTACTAACAAAACCAATTGAATATGACATGCAACGGTTAAGTTTTCTTGGCGCAAAAAGGACAAGAAGTAGCAGAACAAATATTTTGAAAATTTTTCTCCCTGAAACATCTAATGCGATTTGAAACGTCAAAATTTTCAACGAATTCGAAGCAAATACAGATTATGTCGAAAACATGTCATAATAAGTGTGTTTCACTAGGCCTTAAGTTTCAGCTTCAACCACCACTGTCCTTCATTTTACTAAAATGTTTTCGGAAAATCCATTTCAATATACCCTCTTTCTGATGCTTCGGTAGTAGTTTCCGCTATAGAGTTTATGGTTTAATAGGCTGTATTTTAGCAAATTTTCGTAGAAAAAATTCGTTATTAAGAAGACCGCGACCTATGAATTTTAAAAAGATTTCTTTAAATGAGCGCGAACTAGAACCCCTAATAAAACCCATATACGGGGTCAGTTTCAGTTTTTCCTGTTTACACATATACAGGGTGACGCATTTCTACGGTAAAGTTCAATATATCCATTATTATACATATGAGGAAAAAGTATATACGGTAATTATAGGGTGTCTCGAGCTGTATCTTATAAACCTATTTTGACAATAACAGGGTGGCCTATAAGTCATTGGTGATACCCGCTTTATTTTTTTAATAGAAGACCCCTTATGTTATTGCATTTTTGTGTTTTCCACCAAATTATAATGCACGTTTGTAAGGAAAAAAAATTATATTGTTCATCGTGTTTGAGTTATTTCAATTGTTTTGCAACTTTTCACGTTTTTGGCACATATTTTTAACACATATCACAAATTGTGATATGGCGTTTTTATCAATACATAGCGGAGCCCCATTTTCTTTGTATTACGCGTCGAAAAAATCGAGCTGCCGTATACAGCCACTCCCAACTAGTGGCTGAATTTGAGTTGTTTTCGCAGAAATGTTTTTAGTGTTTCCGTAGAAATCATTTTTTGTAAGATTTTTGTGGTAATTGGTAATGAATAATAAATGTTTCGTAAGTTATTGTAAAAAAAATAGTTGTCGAATTTTTGTGAAAAATATAATTTAGTGTAACATTACTGAGTTCAATTTATGTAAAAGAAATTATCATAATTTTTTTTTCAATTTTCGTCCTAAAGCTGTTTGTGAATAATTATATCTTGTCAGGTGTGTAAATAGCTTAAAGAGGTTCATTGGCTAGGAAAATCGGACCAGGTTTTCTGGAACTTTTAAAGGTTATTTTCGGAAAATGTTTCTCCTTTGTGAAACAACAAAGCTATTTTAATGAAATATGGTACATTGTTTGTGCTATATAGGTTATACTGTCAGCCAAATGTCCTTCTTGTAAAAACAAGACATATTTGCCATTAAAAACATTTTTACGGAAATTCGCTACCATAACGCACTTGCTGCGTCCAGACTTTTTTATAATCTACGAAGGCAGCAAAGATATTTCTTCGTCCATTGTTGCTTGCTTACGACCGAATAAATTATTAGCTGTTCTTTGCATCCTTTGGCACACACTTTTTGCTGTCTCGCAATTATGTTGTTTCGTTCGCAGTGCGCATATATGCATTTCACAAGGCAGGATGTGGTCAGCTTATATAAGGTCGGAAGGCAAGTTATTGGTCGCTATCTGCCGTGGTCTGCAAACACTGCCGGTCCTTTGGCAGAAGAATCGTATCTCCTCGTGTGAAAAAGAATGTCATCTTCTTTGGGTCAAGTATAACATAATTTATTAACACCGCCAATAGATTATGTGTACACTCAAATTTCTTCAGCCAAAAGTTTTGGACGCCATTAAGTCCGGGTGCTTTCCAAATATGAAGCTTCTTAATAACCTCGGAGACTTCATCTGTTGTAAACGGCTCATGATGCATCTATTCATAACTCTGACAAGCTCGGTGTTCTTCGTTAATCCAGCTGGCGCCAATATTGCAGGAGTCTGGTGTGGCTGGCTGACTTTGGCTGACTTTCCCACAACTCTTCAATCTGTTCCTTATTTGGAAAAGTATCGGTGACTGCATTCGTAGCTGAATTAACCTGACGGTAGAAAGTCCTTTCAGAGCGTTGTATTGTGGCATTTCCTATTGTTGCTCGCGTTATATCGCCTCAAGCGTTCTGCATGTACAGAAACCTTCTGTTTTAGGGTGTCCAAACATTCTTGTGCAATGTGGTTGTCGGGATCTTGTGCTGACTGTTGTCGAACTCGACCTATAGTTTCCTCTACTCGTTTCTGCAATTTCCTTATCTGTACTCTCCCAACGTATTGCGTCAGTTGTTCAATTTCTTTTCGAAGTCTTTCCACTCTACTTATCAGTCTTTTTTCCCACGGGGGAACTGTTTGACGCGAGTTTCTGTGACTGAATCTTTAATCAGAAATCTTAATGCCTAGAGTTTTAATTCCTGCAATTGCTGCACAGTAAATCAGCGTATGCACGTGCTCCAATGTGTTGATCTCTAGAAGTGCATTATAATTGCTAGCCTTCTAGATGATCTTAGCCTAGGTAATGGTGGTCTACTAAGAGGATTTGTTCCTTCATGCTCCGGGACTGCACGTCTCATTTCTGTGGACAATTTTTCGATGAGTTCCTCACTTTCTTGCGTAGGTACCCTCGATATGTTCTTCTTGCTCAGTATGTATGAGTTTCAGATTACTACCATCAACCAGCATCAGGTGGGTGTTGTATATTGTATACTTCGCTAAATTACACAGATAATTAATTAAATTTGCAGTCACTTTCTGCCCAGAAAACTTAATACCTCCATAAATTTCATATTTGTCAAAGTGATGTTAACAGTTTCTTTTAACATTGGAGATAAAAGACCTCAATGGTTGTGCTAGATTGAAATTTATAATTATGTGCCAACTAGTTGCTGGCCCTTCACAGTAAATCCAAGAGGTATTTTCATTCTGTCCTATTCTTTGCATGAAGATACAGTCTGCTACGATTTTTGGTCAACCGGTATGCTACTTCACCCTCATGGCTCAATGTTGGGAAGGCATAAAAGCACTCCCGGTCCACTGGATCGTCAGTCCAGGCTCCTTGTAAAGATACCGTTGTGTTAAAGAACTTTAATACAATATGCTGCAGAAGAGATTTCTTGTTTATAAGACTGATATTGACATTTTCACCTTATTCATTATTAAAGCACAATATTGTTCTATTATAAACTGAATTTTCTATGTTTATTTCAGAATGATATAATTACAACAGGGTACTTTTTATATGAGAATAAGTTCTATTTAGTTGGTCTGTAGTTAATTTATTATTGTTAGGAAGTTGCAATTCTGCTATTAATTTAAAACATTTTCCTTATAAAAAATATCCTATAAAATATATACCAAACCTAAACCATAAAGTTGATATACTGGTCGAGGGTATAAGAACTGAGTCTATCAAGGGTATCTGCTTAGTGTCGTTGATTGAAGATGGAAAATTATTAACAAAAATGTTGACAGAACGAACGTAATTTAGTACATAAGTTAGAAAAAGGGAATCGGTGGCTATTTGATAATCAACATTTACGAAGAAAAATTGCCACGATAATCTGGCCGGTGAAGAAGAGCGGAGTAGGTAACTCACAATATTAACCCGTGGATGGTTTACCTGTGTTATTAAGTATTTAGTTGCGAAGTATATTCTGAATAATCTTACTGAAAGCGAGAGGTGTCTAACTGTTAACCAATGTTTGCTTGAAGCGCCAAAAAAGTTTTATAAGAATATCCTGTTCTTTCAATAAATAGTCCGCAGTTACCGGTAACACTAGCAAAAGATGCCAAAGGCGGGAATCAATAATCTGATTGATTACAAGTGTTCTTACCTTCCATGAAAGTGATGGAAACACATGTTTTCATTTATCTGCCCGAACTCAAAGATTAGTGAATTGTAATTGTAAAACTGAGGAAGTCAACATCATTTCTGAAGGTAACCCATTATTATTATATCCAAAGCGGAAAACGAAATCGCACTGCAACGTGCTACTGAACCTTTCATGGTACGAAGCCAATAGCCGGACTTTCTTTATGTTGGGTATCGAACCCAAATTGTCATAATATATTCTGTAAGTTTCAAGTACAGTGGTAACATCGCAGGGTGAATACATCACCACGTTGAAACCTTTACACACATAGTTTCATTTCCATATGATATTATGTAACCTGTTGTAACTTTTCTTAACAAAGCTAGCAACGGCTCAATACAAAGGGCAAACAATATTCCTGACAGGGGACATCCTTGACGTATTCCATTGTTAAACAGTATGGGGGCAGTTAAAAACGGTGAAACACGAACTATGCATATGGCTTCGGTATATAATATTTTTATGCAGCTAATTATATAATCGCCCAAGCTGTAAGTGTTTAAAAAATGGAATAAATATTTGTGTTATTCGGTCAAAAGCCTTATTTTGGAGTAATAATATACACCATTTAGTATTGGACCTATCAGCTCTGTGTATATGTGTAAAACATCATGAATTGATCTGCCAGGTATACAGGAGCGCTTGCAGGATGTATTAATTTATCAATTACACTCGATAATCTATTAGCTCTACATTTCGTTATTATTTTATGATCTGTTAACACAGACACGGTTCGCCAGTCGTTAAACCATGTTAAAAAATGGTTGTTTCAATATGACCCAAAATGCTACATAAAATTCTGCGGTTAAGCCATCTATACCGGGAGATTTATTTTTACTTAGTGACTTTAGGACGGCTGTAAGTTCGTCTAGCGATACTGGATCATTAGTTGTTTGCTTTATTGCTAAAGCTTATTTGGAAAGATGATCAAACTAGCCACTGTTCTCATCAACTAGTTGTTGGGCTTTGTCGTGTAGGCTGGTATAATAGTCCTTTACAATTTTGTACATTTCTAACGGATTTGATGTTACACCGCTGTTGGTTTTTGTGCTTGTTAAATGTGTTTGTTTTTTTATACTATAGGTAATATAATTTTAGCTGTGTGTCTATCTCGGTTATAAATTGTTTCCATGCCGAGAGAAGCTAATTTATTATAACTAATAGAACAGTCAATGAATGCATTGTAAAGTGCATGGAATATGCGAGAATTTTTGACCTCCGGACCTTATTAGGAATTGTTAGGAGGTAAACATACTAAAAGTCCCCGCGTCGGGAGGTGAGGTAAAGGCAAAAGAGGGATGGAAATGTCCCATTTTTTTTGTTTTTTCTTATATCTCAGAAACAGTGCACTGTAGAAAAATATTTTTAAATAGAATTGAAAGATAATTAAATTTGCTATACAGTTGATTCTAAACATATTTGTAGAATTCTCAACAATTTTTGAGATATACGATATTAAAAATCAATAACTTTCAAAAAAAATCATTTTTACCCCACTCTTTTTGTCAAAAATTTGCTTCCAGTGCATCCCACAATCGTTAATTAAAAAACTTGTTAGAATGAAGTTGTAGAGCGTTAAATTTCCTTCAATCTCATAT
Source organism: Tillus elongatus (assembly GCA_964006375.1). Classification (NCBI taxonomy): domain Eukaryota; kingdom Metazoa; phylum Arthropoda; class Insecta; order Coleoptera; family Cleridae; genus Tillus; species Tillus elongatus. Next base: position 82,639,053 of record OZ023264.1, read on the forward strand.
CACTTTCGGAACTTAATCTTTAACCAATTGAAAGTTATAGAATTTCTAACACGTACGCTCAATTTCGATGTTCCTCTAGAAAATGAGTATGTTGAGAACCTGTTGCGTTTAACTACTGTAACTTGCTATTATGATGAATGACAACAATACGTCGAAATTAAGGGTACATGTGAGAAATTATATAACCTTTGATTGGTTGAAGATAAAGTAGCAAAAGTTATATCAAATTGAAAGAAATTTAATGTTCTCCGTGTGTCACAATTTTTATAGGAAACGGTCGTGGGAGCCACTTGACAAAAATGACTTTTTTAAAATTATTGATTTTCATTAACGTATATCTCGAAAACCGTTGGAAAATCGACAAATATGTTTATAATCAATTGTATATAAAATTTAATCAGCTTTCTTTTTTAATTAAAAAGTATTTTTCTACACTGCACCGTTTTCGTGATATTAACAAACAAAAATGACCTTCCCACCCCCTCCCACCTTCACCACACCTCCCAGGGGCGGGAACTTTTAATATGTTTACCTCCTAACTATTACTAACAAAGTCTTGAAGTCGAAAATTCTCGAATTCTCCATGCACTCTACGCCCCTCTTTTGAGCACTCATTGACTGGACTATAAGATTTCTACAAATATCACCAATTTATGTGTTTAAATTCAGCACTTTTGTGCGTGTGTGTGCGCGCACGGGGGTGCATATATTCAGCCCAAGACCCAGTCCTTTTTTCCCATTAATCAGCGTTCTGACCAACTCTCTAAGGCAGCTACTCCACCCAGGTACGTCCCTTTGTGTTACCTTTTGTATAACATGACAGTTGCTCTCGTAGGCAAACTTTATAATTTACTTTAGATGACTTGAGGCTTCTTCAAGACGCTCTGCAGTGTCCAGGCGAGAATCCAGCCGTTGTACCACCAAAGTGAAGATGCATCCTGTATGCATATCGGTCGGTGAGCCTGCACCCTCCACCCTAGGCGTCTTATGCGGTCCCTTTGCGTTGGGGACTCTCGATTGGAGTTGATCACTTTCTTCCCGTAAGGCTACTTTAGGCTCTAGGGTTTCATAAGTACCTGGTTGTTTCGGGTCATCCAAAGTAGACGTTTTAAGGATAAGGCAAGGCAAAATTTCTGGACGCAGCAAGTGTGTTATGGCAGTGAATTTCCATAGAAATGATCTAAATGCTTATACCTTTTTTCTTTTAACATAGAGATCTAAATTTCCGCTAAACAAGACACATGCACGAAACATTTCAGATTTGACAATAATCATCCACTTTGAAACATTTAATGTCAACTCCTATGTAATGTTTCTGAAATGTTCGTTTCAATGTGACAATATGACACAATCATGGAACGTTTGAATGGTGAATATTATCGAGGATTTAAAACATTGAGTATAATCGTGCAGTAGTGTTTCGGAAAAAAATATGTGCAGTTAAATTATTGCCCATATAGAAATAATATGTTTGAAAAAATTAAGAAAGAGTATAGGGAGAAGAAGAAGGTAATGGCTAATGGCTCTACTCTGGCTCTGCAATGGTTGAATGGTTGAATGGTTGTGCTGTAAATAACTAGGTGCAAAATAGTTGTGTGATTTTATTATATATTCTATTTTAAATTATGTGTTTTTTTTTAAATAAAATTATTTGAAAGAACCTCAATACGGTAATGGAAATGCAGGTAAGTAGAATATATTGTTAACATTCTTAGGTTTTTTATTCCATGTATTACATATGGTATAACTATAACTATTACTACCAGCACTTCTGAAATTTCAATACAGTTCTTGCTTTTTTTCTTAGTATTAATAGCTACACAGCATAACAAACAATTATGTGACAAACATTTTTTATGTCCATATTATAATAGTTTATGTTCATGCGTCATAAACTTATATTTCGCGCTTTCTAGAATAGTTTGTTGTAGATTTCTATTTGACATTACTTGTTTATTTGTGTGTCAAAACGAAATGATGAATTCGTCGCTTGGTAAAAAAGCACTAGCATAGCAATATGAACATCTAAGCAAAATTGAGACAACCATTGAAAATTCAACATCATCATCACCTAAAATTTTCAATAGATATGCTTATGAACAGAGTGATCTTGGGGCTACATTAAGCACCAATCTCATTTCTATATCAAATATCTAATATGGTTATTGTTCTTGAGGGTGGTGTTTTCAACGTGAAAGAATATGCTTACAAATAAATAACTATATGATTACGTTATTTGGGTATTGCAGTGTATTTTACAGTTATCGATATTTTTTTTTTCAGAGGCTTTCCGCAGAAACTTTACCATTACAGACCACCTTTTTCAGGAAGTTGTTTCTAATTGTCTAAGGCAATCAAATCTTAGAGTCAGAAGAAAGAGATCAAAATAAAATTGATAGTTTTGTTATTCAGAAAACATTATTCAAGTCTTGAAACTCAATTGTCAAGACATGAGATTTCTAAAATTTTGCATTGTATTACTAAAATATTTGTAACATATTAGTGTCATTAGTTTTTGCATTGTTTTAGAAGTGATACATATCTTTATTTTAAAACATTAATAAAGCATTCTAGATAGGGTATAATCACTTTGATCAGAAACATTCCTGCAACTTTCTGTAAACATTGCACAGGTATGTTTGGAAACATTGCGAAAACATTCGACGAAAATGTTTCAATGAAACAAATTTAAGATAGATGATGGGTCGTCTTTGCTATGAATGAGAAATATGGCTAGCGTAGTTTGTAAAGCATTAATATAGGAACAGAAATATATCGCAGACATGTGGCCAGTGGGTATTGTTATCAAGCGATTTTTTTGGCCAAAGCGTAAATTAACTTGTAACTGATAATGTTATGTTTACTTATGACGCACGAAATATTTCTACCCATAGTAATAGGCTCTTTCATCAGAATTGTCAGGGTTTGTCTATGAAGCTAAATAAACTTGAATAATTTTTTGACCGATGCAAATAGGTATGATATATTTTGTATTTATGAACACTGGTGTCGTGAAGATGAAATGAGATTAATAAACTTGAGCAGTTTCCGTCTGGTCGATTGTTTCTGCAGGAAAGACCGTTTGCATGGTGGTGTAGCTATTATGTGTTCACAGAGATTAAGACTGGAACCCATTAGTGAAATAAATATACTTTCGTTGTGCTTTAATTTTGAGTGTATAGTTGCTAAATTATGTTATCATAAGTTAAATATCATCATTATAACTGTATACAAAAACAGTTGCCTTGGAGATAATGTTATTTTTATGGAGAGACTGGGTCTTTCCCTGAACCTTTTAAACAGTAAATACAGTAGGTTTCATGTTGTGGTCTCTGGTGATTTCAATTACCAGGTCTTCAGAGCTAGCCGTGAACTGAGTAATTTATTGGATCTTCTCAATTCCTATGATTTGCATTCCATTATCGGTGAGCCTACGAGGCTAGAACATTGCCTTGATCATATTTTTTTATTTGTGCGTTCTCTGTCACATGGAGCTGGAATCATCCACAATCATATATCTGATCACAGTGGTAAATCTGTTTTTTCTGTATATTGTGGCGGTGGAAGTGTAAGCAAAATTAAAACGTCTGGACGCAGAAAGTGCGTTATAGTAGTGAATTTTCATAAAAATGATTTTAATAGCAAATATGTGTTTTTTTTAAAGAAAGCAGGCATCAAATTTGGTTACCAATATAACCTATATGGTATAAACAATGTGCCATATTTAATCAAAATAACTATTGTTTAAAAAAGTACAAAAATTTCCGAAAGTAAACTTAAAGTGTAACCGAAAAAATCCGTTTCTTGGTCAACCTTATAGGTTAATAGCAAATTGAGCTTTTCAAATATGAAGCATTTAATCAAAATTCGCTACCGTAACGCACTTGCTGCGTCCCGTTTTTTTTTTTTTTCTCTTACAAACATGCATTATATTTCGATGGAAAATGCAAAAATGCAATAACATAAGGCGTGTTCGACTAAAAAAAAAAATGTATCACCAAAGACTTATGGGCCACCTGTGACTGTAGAAATAATTTTTAAGATGTAGTTCAAGACACCCTATAATTAATGTATACAATTTTTTTCATATCTTGTATAATAACGGATATATTGAGCTTTACTGATTTTTTACGAAAATTCGACGAATATTATATACCATTAAACGATAAACTTTATAGGTAAGACTACTGCCATGCATCACAGAAATTGTCTATTTGAAATGAATTTTCTGGAAACATTTTAGTAAAATGAAGGACAATGACGGTTGAAACTAAGACTTCAGGGTTTCTAAAACATTGTTCTTGAGACATTTTCTTTCGATAGCCCATATTACATTCAAATTCTTTGCCTAAATGTTACCAATTTTCACGTTTTAAATCGCGACTTTGGCATTTTGAGGAAAACCCCAATTTATTTTTCTTTAAATGCCTGTAACTGTTTTGTCTGTTGACCTACACCTACAGATATATATATATATATATATATATATATATATATATATATATATATATATATATATATATATATATATATATCTCATTCCTCGAAATTTTTCAAAATTCAAAAGTCGAGATCTCCTTATTAGTGAATTTTTTTAAAGAAAATTCACTAATAAAAATCCATTCCGTCAGCTGAGCAATGTGGCAAACATATCGGTTTTTAAAAGCCTTATAGCCTCTGTGCTTTGGATAGATGTGTTTGGGGAAACGGCAGATGTTGATATAGACAGTACGACATTTTTAATGATTTGGTTGCAGAATTTTTAAGTCATCTTTCGCTATAAAGTACAAGTTCACCAGGAATAGCAATCTAGCAGTATCTCGGTTCACATTAGGTATTAGAACATCCAGTAGAAAACTAAAAGATTTATATATCCTTAATCAACAAGCTAACAGTCTCTTTAGTAATTATTACAAGAAATACAAAACAGTTTACAGGCGTGTTCTTGTGACCGCTAAAAAGTTTTACCACGAAAACTTAATCAGAGTCTCCACGAATAAAACAAAGCAGTCTGGGGTGTTATCGGTATTGGAAACAAAAATGTCAGCAAAACAGACAAAATAAAATTGTCGGTAAATGATACCATTTTGTGTGAAACACTGAAATGTGCAAATACATTTAATTGTTTTTTTGCTCAATCCGGGAGATGAAATCTTTTCCATCTAACAGTTCATCTATGTTCTTGGCTCCTGTAACTGAAAGGGAGCTCTTGATGAAATAGTGGGTTTGAGAGCCACGTTTTCCTCTGGTTTCGATAGCATCAATTCTGTCCTCCTCAAGCGGTGTGTAACTGAGGTTTATAACCCTTTAACCATCTTGATAAACAATTCTTTTAGGTCTGGATTGTTTCTTTCGCAGCTGAAATTATCAAAAGGTATACCACTACATAAAAATTATTCTACTTTCGTTTTAGAGAACTATAGACTTATGTCCATCACAATGGTTTTTTCAAAGATATATGAGAGTGTTGTCTCTAAGCAGCTTACAGGTTTTCTTATTGGTTTCAATCTTTGTAACAAACATCAGCATGGCTTCAGGGGGGGGGGGGGGGCATTCTACAGCAACAGCGATCATTGAGTTTGTCAATCTCTTGACCTGACCTGACATGACCTGACCTGACCTGACCTGACCTGACCTGACCTGACCTGACCTGACCTGACCTGACCTGACCTGACCTGACCTTAGTAAGGCTTTTGATCTGATGAACAATCAGATTTTGATCAATAAACTGAGTAGCTATGGAATTAGACATGTACCGCAGCAGTGGTTTCAGAGTTTTCTTTCTTCGCGGCAGCAAATTGTTGAGCTTGAGGGTGTTGGATCTTCGCCAGTGACATTATCCGGGGCAGTTCCCCTGCGCTCTGTTTTGGGTCCGTTATTTAAGTGCCATTCTGAACTTGTCATGTACGCTGACGATACTAATTTATTTGTACATGTCGCTAATCCTGATGAGCTTTCGGTGTCTACAACTAGACGAGCTAACCAGCTTGCACAATATTTTGGGGACAACAATCTGTTTCTAAATAGTCAAAAATTAATGATGATCGGTTTCAATACAACAAGAATTAACAGTGATTTTATAAATTTTGTTAGATGAATAGCAAAAGTATCCGTCAGTCCAGTAAAGCCTAATTTCTGGGATTTACAATTGGTAGTAAATTGATATGGGACCATCATGTCAATGGGTTGTGCCACAGGTGTTCGTCTTATTGTTATGCGATTGGGAGACAGGAATAATGTGGTCCAAACCCAGACTGTTCGCACATATTATTTTGCTTATTTTCAGTCTGCGTTGAGCTATGGTATAGAGATGTGGGGTACCTGTTCTGAGGTGCATAGATTATTAGTTCTTCAGAAAACAGCTTTTAGATTGATGTTAAATCTTCCTCACAATTCACGTTGCAGATCGTGGTTCACTGAACTTGGCATAATGACGTTTTTTTCAGTTTATATATATACAAAGCTTGTTGTACACAAAACTCAACTTGTCTGACTATACACTTCCGGGCGGTAATCATGGATATTCGACAAGAAGCACCAATAAACTCGTAAACTCGAATATCCAATTTATAGATCTTCGACATATTATAAATCTAGTCCATATTATATGACTATTTAATGCTTCAACAAGCTACCCACAGATTTTAGAGCACTTAAGATTGGGGATTTTAGGACATGGTTCAGGTCTCTTCTCATACTCAGGGCTTACTACAGTTTTGGTGAATATATTGGTAACAGCTTGTGAATTTTATTTTTATGATGAGTACAGCGTCATTTTATTCTTTTTGTTTTGCTTTTTAACATTTACCTTTTTGAACTTAGTTTTATAAGTTTTATTAATTGTTTTATTGTGTGTGACTAGTCTTTAGTATTTATGATGACTTGGCTTATACATTATTGATTGTCGACTAGGTCAATAAATTAATTTAAATCTAAATCTATCGTTTCTTTAAAGAGCTGTAATTTAGGTTTAGTCAATCTGTTTGTATTTACTACAAGTTAAACAAACGTGCTCTTCACGAGTGTAGCTAGGATAATCTGCCAAAAAATTGCAAAGACGATGTTGTTTCGATTTTCCGCTATAAAAACGATGGCGGAGGTGAAATGTCTCCAAGCGAGCTAGCTACTTTAATGTTACCGGTCTGCTCAGGGCATTTCACAGAATTGACTATATCAGAAATCTCAGAGAAGAATTGCTAGATTACTCAAATAAAAAGCGCCGGTAGCTTAAAGCTGAGATGTGGCCATAATTATTAGAAACAAAAAGCCTTAAGATATATCAAACAATTTTTGAACATTAAGTTAAGGCTCTGAGCATTAGATTATAATATGTTAAATCCTTATACCCACGTATATTTGAAATTTGTATTTTTTTTATAATTTAAACTATCTTATAGTTTGTAATTTAACGCTGTATTAGTAATAAGATTTACCTATTGTTTTTCCTTCTGTATAAAAAAATATCGTTAGTGGCCATTTGTGTGTTGTTAAGTTGCCTTGATAGGCCCCAACGTATGAAGAGATTTGTCCCTGTACAATCCTAAATAATTTAAGGAAAGAAAAAAGAAGAGTAATATTTGTGTGTATGTATAGATAAATTGAGTATTGTATATATAGCTTAGCTATTTTAGATTTTAGAAAACCTTATGTTAAGTGTAGTGATCTGACGAATTTACAAATTAAATCATCAGTTGAACACAGATGGAGACTAAAATATTAGAAAATGAGCGGATGGTCAGAGTAGCCGCAGCCAAGACATGACCTCACACACACCCGATGTTACGCTATTAAAATTTTAACATTCCACGTCGTCACCAATTTTTTTACACACAGCAGTAAACTCAACCTCATTTGCATTTCTTCCATTTTTTATTATTATAGCATGCATACGCACAGGACACAAACTACCCAGGTAGAACAGACCTATTCCGAGAATATACCAGGAATGTTTCGAAAGAATATTGGAACATCCCCAGAACATACTCACACGATACAAATACATTCATAGAACACCCTATGAACAAGACAATTGGACATATTCTGTCATACTAATAAGGTTCTCAGAATGTTATTTATAATATTCTTAGGAGCTTCCGGTATGTTGTGAAAATGTGTCATGAACAATTAAATGAATCTTCTCAAAATGTCCATCCATATACTCATGGGAACATAAAACATAAAATTTACTGATGTTCCTACATTTAACGGGCCTCGTATATATTTTCGTATAAACAAGCCCAACTCGCCATATATCTTAGAATTTGAACTTCAATAACTCACCGTTATGTAGGTTACCATCATTATTCCAGTGGCTACACACACCTGTAAACACACGTTCACATACTTAATAAATCAACAGTTCGAGTATTGCACATTTATTTAGGTTAGGTATGCACTTATAAATGCAAAAAATGTTTGTGAATATAATGTATTAACACAATTCGAAAGTTCAACAACATAAAAATAAAATAAAGATGAGAATTCTTGGAGTTGCCACAAAATTTAATAGCCAAATACTAGGTCTTACTTCATGAAGACTACCATATACAGGCATCTCGAAAACTATTGAATATACAGATTTGATCATATGGGGACAACATTGTACACTCAATGAGTTGAATGCATGTTCACCTTAGGTGCGTAAAAGAAAAATTGCACAGGTGGCAAAAAATATACAATAAAATTTGAACAAATGTTTCACTATCTAGTGATCTGTACAATTTTTGTCATATCGAAGAGCTACAAATTCATTTTGTAAAAGCACTAATATTTTTATGTTCGACCGAATCTTAATCTCGTATAGCTTCCTAGATACCTTTAGTATCTTTTAGTGGTTAATGAGTTGACGTCTTAATAAATAACACATAATTATTTCTTATAATTCATAAGAGGAAACTAAAAATGCAGTGATAATGAAATTAAGGAACATAAATATGTGCCTCAAGAGATAGCTATATGTTACCATGAAAAAAGTCACTCTTTTCACAAAATCAATATGTTCCGAGTGAATGAAGGCAGTTATGTAGCAGAAACATTTGTCTGTTTCCTGGATGTTTTGGCTAATTTATTACAATGTTTGAGACTAAACACACACGGTTTTACATCTCAATTTATATAATCCATAGAAATAATAATAATAATAATAATAATAATAATAATAATAATAATAATAATAATAATAATAATAATAATAATAATAATAATAATAATAATAATAATAATAATAATAATAATGATAATAATCCTAATAATAATAATAATAAAGCAGAAAATTATGAATACACTATACAATCTAATTAGCGGACAGCATGACAGGTGTAAATTGTAAAACAAGACCCATCTTGTGACATCTATGTCATGCTGTGTGTTAATTAGATTATATAGTGTATTCAAAAATGTCCAGTGCCGATTTCTCTGACTATTGGAATTTGATATGAGACGCAGTGCGTATTCCGTCTGAAATATGGTAATAAATTTGCTGAAACATCAAAACAGACAAATGTTCACTGTCACATAACTGCCTTCATCTCGCTTTTTGGAACATATTAATTTTGTAAAATAGTGCCTTTTTTCTTGTTACTACATAGATGAAAAACAATATGTATTTATTGGTGAAGCTGGCATTAATTGAAACAACATCGGAAGGGACCATTTTTCCACATAACTGACGTTATTTAGTTAAGATGGTAATTCATTTACAGTTTAATTTAGCATTTTATATTGTATAACGTAACTTGCATGTAAGTTGAAAGCAAACTGAAAACCTGGCAGATGTACGATAAGTGTTGATAAGCACCTCCATGGTAAAGTCACTGTGAACATGCCCTAGGTCCAAAGACGGAGCAACTCAGTGGTACCTCAATTCATTGACGTACCGTAATTTGTGCGAAAGTTGAGCACAAACCCAAATCCTGGTGACATGTATTAATAAGTGGTTGTAAGCACCTCCATGGTGAAGTCACGGTGATCATGCGGTAATCCCAGAAAAACAGGAGTTGAGTCGTATCTTTATTGCGTTGGGTAACATGCGTTTTTTGGAAGTCGAAAGTAAAGCTCAATCCTTGGGGCTGATGTACAGAGAAGTGGTTATGAGCATCAACATTGTAGAGGCACTGCGACCAAGCGATGAACCCAAATGGCAGCAATGTATATTTTTTATGTAACTGATGTAAGCTGAAACAGTAGAAAATACATGCTTTAGAAGGATATAATAGAAAGAGAAGCTGCAAGAACATAATGTGACATGTATGTAAGCAATAAAACTAATGAGAACATATAAACGCACATTTTGAGCGGAAAAAGAGAAATGATTATATATATATATATATATATATATATATATATATATATATATATATATATATATATATATATATATATATATATATCAAGGAGTGTAAAAAAGCGTAAAAAAGCGAACTTGATAGTAGGTTATGAAACGATTGTTAATTCTAAAACAGTGAGCTTACTTTTTAGGTAACGTAAGTTGTGTGGAAGTTGAAAGCAAACCCAATTAACAGAAACCTAAAAGCTATAACCGAATCCGAAACTCCTTTCTTATTTATCTAAAACTCTACTAAAAACTAAACACAGAACGTAAAAAATTGCTGCAGTCATGCGTCATACAGTCTGCAGTAGAATCATTACGCAAATTCGGAGTGCCGAATTTTAGGGTTTCCGTTGTTATTTATGTTGCCGCTGGTATACAAGTATTTTCTATTGAAGGAATTTTACATTCATCATATCTATGATGTTAAAAGGATTGTTTTCATTCCGAAATGTAGAGATTTCGCCAATGTTTCATCTATAGGTTGTCAATATATATCTTTATTACCTATATATGAAATAAGTAATATTATATGTATAATTGACAAAAATAAATAATTAAATTTTCAAAACGTAATTGTAGTATACTATATAATGTAACTAGCGCATTGAGTAAATGAATTTTACGTTATGGTAACAGAATAAAACATGCAAAATAGTTACCTATTATTAGGTACTATTAGAATTCTTACTGCTACACCTACCGTACTCATTATTATTATCAATATTTTTCATTAAATATCAAAGTTATGTGTAATATTATAAGGACATCTCAAGCACATTCGGAGCGAATATTCTGGATAATGATCTATGAGTATATGCTCAGTATATTGATGAAGAATTTTTTTAGGGTGTCATTTAATGGATGTACTCAGAGTATTCAAGAGGTCACTTTAAAATTCCATAGATGTTATCAGAACATTCCGAAACAAATATTATGAAAAGGAACGTTCTCAGATTGACATTTAGAGCGCGTTAACAGTCATAAACTTGTTATAGTGGCATTTTAATCACGAAAAGTTACTCTTAATAGGATCCACACAAAAATAAATGAAATAAATTTGTAAAATCTAATAAAAAACAGTTTCCTAATTGTTAAGAGGAACACGAAATACCATTTAAAATCTCTACATGACCTCATTGGGGTCTGTACAAAAATAGGTAGTATCATGCCCCTCTGGTTAATAAGCGCATTCAGCCGACAAAACTGTTTGGCAACGTAAAAATGTTTTTATTGTGGTAAAACAAAACAAGTAGAGTGTGTCTGACCCTAAAACCTGAATACAAAACAACAGGAATGAGCATTAGAAAACATAGTTGGAAACTAAAAGGAGGTTACAACTGTCATAATATGACGGTTGTAATGACGTTTTCGAAAATGAAATTAACAAAATAATTACCTATAAAGCGGGCTCCACATTCGCAGCACGAAGGTCGCGAATGTGAGTGTGGACGTTTTCGCGTAGTTTTCGTGGCTCACGTTCGCATGTCGCGGTGTTCCCCGTCCAACGTTGGTTTTCTGTCCCGCGACAAAGGAATCGCATACGCGAACACGAACGTCGCGAATGTGGAGCCCGCGCAGGTTTTCTGTCCCGCGACAAAGTGAATTCACGCCGCGAATGTGGAGCCCGCTTTACACAAGACAAATCATAGTAATATCACTATTTCAAACTAATGTCCCAACAAACGCAAATGTAAGATATTCACTGACCGGCACAAACCGCCAAAAATGAATCATCGAATATCCTTCTATAGTACAGGTATAGCATGAGGAAATATGCTGTGGTACAGATATGGAAATGTTCCTTTCCTTTGTTAAGTCTGAACGGTGTATTGACTGTTGCATTGTCAAATGCAAGTTTTTGTCATCACAGCCAATGGGCGTTAGCTAAACTGACATTTGTACGCAAAATAATACTGGAATTTATCGTTTATTTTACTCAACCTAAATAATCTTGTTGCCTAAATGTTCCAACAGTTGAGGGTCACCGCAAATCAACTTATAGCGTTCAGCGAGCTAAACAATACAAAATGCTCAGCTGTTGCGTACGCTGAACGCATGAGATTTTATGCTGCAGTAGCTATATTTTATATAGCAGTATGATACAGCGAAAAGGGTATTCGTAGCGCCTAAACTGTTAGCAAGAAAATACTTTGGGCAACATTTGAAGAGATCTTCACGTAGAGAGCAGACAGAGGTTAACCATTTCCGTTACACAACTTATTTGCAAGGGTATATTTCAGTGAAACTTATTTTTCTGAATTTTTATAATGACGTAGCGAGCGGACGTCGATTAAAAAAAAATTTCCTATTAGGTCTCCCAAAATGGAATCATATAGAACATTCGGAATCGCTATTGCGAAATAAAATAACTTGCCTAGCGTACTTTCTAAAAATTCCTTAAGCAACAAATTATTGATGTACAGAACAAACTACATATTAATGTTATAGGCATCCTACAATAGTGGGCATGTAATAAGCAGATGCAGTTCGAAAACGTTAAACTTTAAAATTTAGCTCACTCTCCACATAACGCCATAATACCTATGCACATTAACCAATCTTTTAGCTACCACCATCATGATTATAACAGGCATAATAAGTATAAACTGTGCGAAATATTATAAGGAGAGTAAGTAAAGATTGGAACCTGTGATGAGCACTGAAAAATACACTTCGAGAACTCAAACTACTTACTACTAAACATCACCTTTTATACTGAGTCTTAGGTAAAGACCGATACGGCGAGGGAGACGAAATCGCAGGCAAATTTTCTGTGTATTGTAGTTTAATTGTCGGCCAAGGTTTTTGAACTTCGGTTATAACTTTACCTGCCAAGTTTCGGAATATTTATCTCTATCAAAAACAGCGCAAACAAAGGACTATAAATCAGTGGCGGTGCTCAGTTTGGGGAACTTTTGTTTTTTATGGCCGTAGAAATATAAATACTCTTGTACGCATCTAGCTTAGCTGGTCGTGTAACATTTTTGTGAAGTGTCAGATTTTCTTTCTGTATGTGATGGTTATTATCCCAAATATGTTGTCCCAGGCATGACTTGTCTACACTACCGTATTTCAACTGGGCCAGATGTTCCCTGAATCTAGTTTGGTTCTCTTAGTATACCCAACGTATTTAAGATCACAATCTTTACAACTTATCTCATAGATACCCGACATTTCAGTGGCTTTATCTTTATCTTTCGTATTACCTAACAATTTTTTTAAATTAGTATTTGCCGAAAAAGTTAGCTGCAAATCGGCTTTCTTAAAAATTACCTGGAGACCCCTTGTGATACGCGAGTTAACTTTCTTGTTAACACACTTGACTTTTTAAAAGAATTTATTGATTATAGTTACATAAAATACTTAGGAATAATAATAAATTTGATAAATATAAATTATGACAAGTTAAAAGAGACTCAAGCAATAACAATGTAAGAATGTCCGTCCGTGGTCTGGTAACTTCCATATATAGTCTCTGGTGGGGCGTGGACCGAGAGGCGGTTTCCACCTAAGTTGCAGTCTTGAAGGTGATCCTAGCAGGTGGCTTGTTGCTGATTTGAAGGTCTAGTTGTTTACCCATTTATGAATAGTCTATTCTTCTAATTGCGCTGCTTTTAATTAACCCATTCGTCAGCGACCTTGGGTGTTGAATCGGGATCTGTACTTCTTATATACATTGTATGAGTTGGTTATTGTTATCTCCTCCATCCTTTAGAGAACGAAGCCTATGGTTCGTTCCGAATAGTCATCGGGAATCCAGTAATTGGTTTGGAGTCAGCAGTTTTCGTTTTTGATTTCTGCCAGAAGTATCTTGAAGTTATTGTGATTATTGTTATTATTATCACAAGGTATAGTATAATTGTCCATACACTAGGGTGGTATATGGGCAAATCGATGGTTCCTGGAATTTTGCCATTGATGGATTGTAACTGGGATTTGATATTGTTCAAGTCGTGCAGTTGGACATTTTCTAATTTTAGTTCTGGTAATTTGTCTGGGAATATGGGTGCTTTATTTGTTACCAATTCGATGTTTGGGAGATTGAACGATTGTTGTGTTTCCGATGCCATTTGTACTGAACTAAATCTTTCGTTATTGATGATAAGTTAACATTTGGGTTTCAAAGTCGCCAGTTTTGTTCCGCTGATTATTTTGGTTTCTTCATTTTCTTCGCAGCTAAGTTTGATTTTCGTTTCTTCGGGTGCCACTATTATGTATTGGGTATTGCCATATTTAGAGACTGTTGTTTTTGTTATTTTGACAAGTTCTTGCTTGCAATTGTTTATCGGTTTCTGGAAGTTGATCAGTTTAATTTCGCATGGGTTGTTTTCGTTAAGTGCTGTCGGGTTGTCATTTTCACAAAAGTATGTCTGGTCTTTTAGATTCCTACACTTTTCGTTTCTGTAAGCGTAGTGTTTGCTGCTAAGGATTAGGTACTTGGTTCTAGGGACAATCATTCTGAAGGTATACGGATTTTTAGGGACTGGTAATGCATACAATTGATAATAAATATAATCTGATTTGTCTACTAAGGGTATATCTATTTGGAATATAATTTTAAAATCAATTTGAACGGTTTTTATGTTAAATATTTTTTCGTAAAGTGAAATGTCGGATTTTGTTATTAATCTTGATTTTGAGATATGGTTTTCAATATTTTCTAATTCTTTTGATATAAATTTCGGTTTCAGTATTGACGTATGATACGTGTTCAATTTTGAAAAAGTAATTGCATTTTCTGTTGTTAATATCATGTTTAGTACATTATTTAACAAATAACTGATTTGAGTGAGTAATTCCAAATGTTTTACTCTATGAAAATTTGTTAGTTGGTCGCTTTTTAGACTATCTATTGTA
The DNA here is from genome assembly GCA_964006375.1 of Tillus elongatus. NCBI lineage: Eukaryota > Metazoa > Arthropoda > Insecta > Coleoptera > Cleridae > Tillus > Tillus elongatus. Next base: position 82,654,240 of record OZ023264.1, read on the forward strand.
TATTCCAAATCGTTTATTCTCGCTACTATGGCTTCTTGCTTATGGTTCAGGTTGTCTATTGTTTTATTGAACTCTGTTATAGCATCTATCATTAGGGATGTCTGTGAACTAAAAAGTTGATGTACTTGATTTTGATCTTTCCTCAAAATTTCAAGAGCTTTATATATTCTGTCGCCGTCATCTGCATCTAAGTTCCCAGTTATTGATTTGAATATCGATCCTAGTCCGTTTATTATACCTCTTTTGTTCCTAATCGTTCTTGGAAATATTCGATAAAATGTGTCATCAATATTGCTGATGGTGAAATTGATTGTTAAAATAAAATTTTTGTATTCTAATTTGTATTCTGCATTCATTACGCTTATTATGTTGTCAAAGTAAGTTTTTAGTCTGTTAAAGTCATCGTATAGTTGTCTTAGGTCCTGTATATGAATCATTCTCCATTTATCGTTTTCTGAAAAGGCTTGTCCCAGTTTGCGTGGCAGTATGCCTGGATTGCCTGTTAGGTCTTCTAATTGTGGTTTTACTCTGGTGAAGAGAATGAACCTGCAAGGCGAAGATTGCGTAAATGGGTGATTGTCTGTTCGTCAGTTCTGTGATTTAGTATTATGGCTTTATTATGTTCAATCAGGGAAATTATTGAATAAGGTCCAGTAAAAGGGTTTTTGTGTTTTTTGTGAAATCCTGGAGGGATCTTTTTGTATACTATGTCTCCTTCTTTAAAGGGTTGGTTAGTATTTTTATTCGTCCGTTGTAACGTTTTGTATTTTGAGTTTTCGATTCGGTCTTGAATGACTTCGTATATAATTTTCATTAAGTCTTTATGTTTCGTGTTATATTCTTGGGTGATAATTACTTCTGGGTCATAATTAAATAATTCTGGTGTATATCCGAATATTAGCTCAAAAGGTGGTTTTAAGGTTTGCGAGTGTATGGAGGAGTTATATGCGAAAATACAATAAGGCATTAAGTCAATTGGTTTCATTTCTTTAAATTTTGTTTTAAATAATCTATAGTGCTCAATTATTGTACTGTGAAATCTTTCTATCGGTCCGTTTGACATCGGATTTTGCGGTGTTGTCACATGTAATTCAATTTGGTAAGCTTTTAATAGCTCTTTTATTAATATATTTGAGAATTCAGTCCCTGCGTCCGAAATTATTGTTTTACAGCTTCCGTATTGGGAAAAGTATTTAATTAAGTTCTTGGAGATTTCTGTTGCATTTTTACTTTTTATCGGAAATACTTGCCCGAATTTACTAAAGGGGTCGAATACTGTTAGAAATTGAGACGTTTCAATTTGAAAAGTGTCTAGGTGTAAGATTTCTAAAGGCCTAGATGGTGTGGGTGTGTGTTCTAGTGAAATTTGCGCCGGATTTCTGTTGTATTTACATGTTTTACATAACTCGCAACTTTTTATAAACTCTTCTATTTTTCGCTTTAAATTCGGAAAATAGTATTTGCGTTTCATTCGTAAATAGATCTCATCAGCGCCTCGATGATTACTCTTTCCCTCGTGAAATAGAACTATTTTCTCTTGGAGTTCTTCTTCGCTGTTTATTTCTTCTCTAGTTTCTAAACATCTATAAAATTTAGGTGAGTCTACGTTATTAAATTTTTGATTAATTGCCGAACTTACCATTTCATAATCTCGTTCATTTACAAATAGACAGTAATATTTTCTCTGTGGTAGGCAATATTCTTTGATAAATTGTTCTATTTGATTTGGCTCGTTTAAATTGAATGTGGCGTGAATAAAATTCCTTTTGTCCTTTCTGAGTGATAAAATCTCCGGGGTATCAGCATTTTTAAAGAATATCTGGTTTGTTTTACTGTTGATTATTTCTTCTTCTAAGATTGGCATGCCCGGCGCGGAATAAGAATCTGCGTTGGAATTTCTTGTTTCTCCGTCGCTTATGGTTATAACGTCGTCATTTTCGTCTACGTTGTTTATCATTGATTGGTTATCTACATCTAAGGGGTTTATCTCTACTCTCGAAAGTGCGTCCGCTGCATTATTTAACTTACCCTTTTTATATTCTATTTTGAAATCGTACTCTTCTAGTTTGAGTCTCCACCTTAATAATTTTGAGTTGGGTTGTTTCAGGGAAAATAGCCATTTTAATGGTTTATGGTCTGTATATATTGTGAATTTCCTGCCGTATAGATAGGGTCTAAAGTAGTTTGTGGCCCATACTATGGCCAGTAGTTCCTTTTCTATTGTGCTGTATCTAGATTCTGTTTCGTTTAACGTTCGGCTTGCGTAAGCTATTGGTTGGTCTGATTTCGGATCTCCTTGGCTTAAAATCCCTGCGATTGCCACGTTTGATGCATCTGTTGTTAAAATGAACTCCTTTGAAAAATCTGGAGGTATTAATACTGGTGAATTCATCAATATGTCTTTACATGTATTAACCCATTTGTGCCCACGGTAGTTTTTTTTTCGAAAAATACTACAAAATTAACATTTTTGTAATGAATCGTATTAGTACAACATAGAAAATTTTTTTTTTTTAATTTCGAAAATATCATGGGAAAAAAACTGGCGTACTCATTTGAGTACAGCGGGCACAATTGGTAGCTATGATTGCTAAAAGTTCAAATGTATTAAAATCACATTTTTAACCAATAAGAAAAATTAAAACACAATATCAGATGCAAAAACGTTATAATATCAAACTTACATAGAATAATATATAAAAAAATAATAATATATAAAAAGACGTTGCCACTAGCGGTTGCTGTGAAATTGAATGAAGCATTCTCTCTCAATACACAAAGTAACATTACATTTTATACACCTCCAGCGTGCTCTGAGATGACATTGCCTGCAGCGTAATTGTTTTCCAAGTTTTTCAGGGAAATGACCACCTTCATCTTGTACGATACTGCGGGGAACAGAGGCAGACGGTCTTGTTTTATAATAAGTAGCCTTTCTGAAACAGCTTAGATAATGACGTGTGACACTTCGAATGAATGACAGCAGATCAACGTTCTTATTGGCACTGTTGAGTATGTGAATTCTCCAAGCATTTACAAGGGTGAGATTTACCATATGGGTAAAAATTGCCCACCACCATTTTTTTCCCTGGATAGAGATCCTATAATTGTTAACACCTTGATCGAGAAGGTCTACCCCTCCCATTGATAGGTTGTATTTACGAAACAACTGTGGCTGGGGGACATCTATTTTCTCTTTTTTCACCGAAGACCAACGTTTGACCCTTGATTGTGGTTCGATATTGTCGTAATTCGTTGCCATGGTGACGATATTATTATCTTTCCATTTGACAAATAGTAGAGAGTTAGTTGTGTCGAACATATATTGAAAATGTCCTCGTTCTTTATTGTTCATATCGTTTTTAGGTGGCAACGGGCATTTTTTTGTCCTATTCTCCCTAACTGTTCCTGTTGCTCTAAATCCTTTCTCTCGTAACATTTTCAATAAGCTATGGCTTGTAAAATAATTATCAAAAAATACGGCGTGGTCCGATGGTTGAGCAACACATTCTAAGAGTTCTAAGACAACTTTAGATCCAAGAGGTAATGTAGACTTCGTTTGGTTTTCAGTTGAGATTCTGGATGGTTTTGCCCCGCAGTAAACGTCAAAATTATAACAATACCCAGTTGAGCTGCAAAGCATCCATTCTTTATACCCAAATCTCACTGGTTTTCCTCTAATGAACTGCTTTGCAGAATGGTGTCCGAAGTATTTCACCATTGCCTCGTCTATGGAAAGGTCAGGGTGGAAAATTCCCCACTGTTGGAAGTTTTTATTCAGCATCGTTATCAGAGGTCTTAGTTTGAACATTTTATCGTTTTTATCCAGTTTCGAATTGTCGGCAAAATGCAGATACTTTTTCATTTCATAATAACGATTTCGGGACATAGCTTTGGATACACAGGGTACTGCTAGATCATCATCTAAATTCCAGAATAAACGTTCCCTAGGTAGTTTGTGATATCCACTAAACATCAAAATACCTAAGAAGACCTTGATCTCATCCTCAGTGATCGAAAATGTGTGGTCATTTTTTTGGGCTGCATAGACCATCGACTGCTCTGCAATATGCTTGAAAATTTCTCTATCGAAGAGTCTCTCGAACGTCTGTATGGAAGTTTCATTATATGTACACTCTTTCAGATAATTCAAACGATCAATATATCCATTAGTTTCGGTCATTTCCAGGTTGCCTATATCTTCACTCCACATAATAGGCTCAGGTTCTTTGTCGGTTTTGGTTTTTTTTCTTGGATTTGAAAAATCCTGAACAGCTCCAGTCGCAAGTTCAGACAATGGAATATCGTCATCGTCACTGTCATAACGGACTTCAACTTCCCCAGGTACATCAGTCGGAAAATGTGACGTATCACATTCATCTTCGTCGATATTTTCTTCATCGGTTTGGGTGTCCACATCTGGAGGAATAAGAACAATGTCTGCACGTTCGTGACTTGAACTGGCAACATCGTCAAGCGCACTTTCAAGTCTTTTGTGACGCCTACCATAGAAAGATATAGCACTTATTGATGAAAAGTCCTCAGCATTCATCATATCAATCGACCTGCAACAAAACTAATTATAATAATTTTTGACCACGTGTGTGCCCAGTGTACTCATATGAGTACATCAACCTAGCATGCTACTGTGCAACTAAGTAAAGTAAAATGTAACTCTGCAATATAGCTATTACCCTTGAATACATACCTGACAATGTGTCTATGATAACAGAATCCTAAATAAATGGATTTTTTCAACAGAAATTTGAGCACAAACGACCTCAAAACACTTGCAACTTTGTTCACAAAATCAGCTGTTGTCTTGTCAATTACCAACAGCGCCCTCTTCCGCCAAAACTACATAAGTTGACTTCTTGAATATACTAGATGCCTACCATGTGGAATTTATTTACATTTTAAGCGCTAGATGTCACTTGTGATACAATTTGTGAGCTGTACCCATGCGAGTACAATGGGAACAAATGGGTTAAAGGCATTTATGTATTCTCCGTCGTTAATGTCGATTGTTACGTTTTTCTTTAAACATTTAGTTAGTGGTTTTGTGACATGCGCAAAGTTTTCTATAAATTTCCTGTAGTAGCCTATAAGTCCTAGGAATGATTTAATTTCTTTTGGTGTCTTGGGTATTGGGAATTTTCTTATGGCGTCTAGTTTCTTTGGATTAGGCTTGATGCTTTCTGGCGTCACTATATGCCCGAGGAATTCCGCTTCTTTTTGCAGAAAGTCGCTTTTGTCTAGCTGTATTTTCAGATTACTTTGTCTAAATCGTTCGAATACTAATCTTAATTTTTCGATATGTTCTTGTAATGATGTCGAGAACACTATCACGTCATCCATGTATACTAAGCATGTTTTTCCTATTAAACCGTTTAAAACGTGTTGCATCAGTCGGGTAAATGTAGCAGGCGCCCCTGAAAGTCCGAACGGCATTCTGAGGTACTCATAATGGCCTGTATCAGTGCTAAACGCCGTTTTTTCAATGTCATTTGGGTCCATTTCAATCTGGTGGTAGCCCGAAATTAAGTCTATGGTCGAAAAATATTGTGCACGCCCGAGTTTATCCAGTATCTCTTCGATTTTTGGTATAGGGTGTCTATCAGGTATAGTCTTCTCATTTAACTTGCGGTAATCCACAACGATCCGCCATTTTTGTTTGCCGCTGGCATCTGCTTTTTTTGGGATCACCCATATTGGACTATTATAAGCGCTATGACTGTTCCTAATTATCCTTTGATTTAGCATTTCGTTAATTTGTTTGTCTACCTCTGGTTTGTGAATATATGGGTATCTATATAGTTTGGCGTTTATTGGTATATCGTCTTTTAGTCTAATTTTGTGTTTAATGACGTTTGTATGCGTCAGTGGTTCATTTTCTTTTGCAAAAATATCTTGAAATTCTGTACATAAATCAATTAAAATTTCTTTCTCCTGGTTATTTAAGTGATTTATCCTAATTTGATTTGTAATATTTTTTTGTACACTCCCCGTATAATTATTATTATAATTCTGGTGATAGTAAGAATTATTTAATATCCTATTCGCTTTATTTTGAATTTGATCCGTTATACCTTTTTGTATCGTCCTCGTATCACTCACATTTTTATTTCGCCGATATTCATATGTGTTTAATGAAACTTGATCCCGTTTACCTTTATTGTGGGTGAACATTTCTTCTATGTCATTTGCTCGTTGTAACCTTCTATCGTCATCATTTAATGGCTGGTTACGCTTTCCTAGGTCGAGTTCAAGTGCAATAATGCTTCTGTCTATTGTATTACTTACGTTAAGGTGATTCATTTCATCATTTGCTTTGATGATCCTACTTACCCGATTGTTATTGCTACTACTATTACTACCCATCTTATCTTCATGATCCCTTGTATAAGGGAAGTTTATCTTAATGCTTCGATTTTTTAAATTGAGTCTCTGGTTTTTAAAATCAATGTTCGCTTGATTTTTTTATCAAAAAGTCAATTCCAATAAGAGCTATGAAATTTTTGTTAAATTCAACTAGGCAAAACTCTTGTTCACTGTCCGTTAGTGAGTTTAAAATTATTTTGGCTCGATTATTATGGCTGGAGTAGCCATGCGCACTTTTTATTAAAAACGGGTGATTGTAAATCTTATTATAAAAGTTGTTATATGCTATGGACGGGTTTAAAAGGCTCTTAGTACTACCGGAGTCGAGCAGTATTTTTCCGGGTAGTTCTTTTATTATTACGTAGGGTAATTGGGATACTGTGTTAAAATTATTAATATCTATTACGGTTCTGTTTTTGAGCTCCCTGCTATCGGAAAATTTTGATGCTGTGCATCGTATAATTCGGAGGGTGATTGTTCATTATATGTTGCGTCATAATTTAATTCTTCTGGTAAGAAATGTTGTCTTCTTTCTAATTCATTGAAAGGAAAAGAATTATTCGTTTCGTTATAGTTTATTTCTTCTGGTATGAAATTTTGTCTTTTTTGAAAATTGTTGGAAGGAAAATTGTTTCGTCTATTTTGTGAGGGTTGTTGTCGGCTGAAATTAGTATGTCTCGTGTTGTTACTGCCGACATCCATAGCCTGTGGATATCTTCTAGTATTGTCATTAGGGTTGTACGTCGGTCTTCTCATTGAGAATTGATTTGAAGGGTTCCCCTGAAATTGTGGGTGAGACATTTGGGGTCTGTTTGAATTATAGTTAAAAGGTGCACGATAATTTTGTTGTTGGAAGGGTTTTTGAAATTGAATGTTGTTAAAATTTGGGGTACTTCTTTGGAACACTGGTTTTTGTTGTTTGTCGTGCCTGTTATTGTTATTATTGTTGAAATTTGACCGTTGTAATAATCTGTCCCTATATTCATAATTTTCCTCGGAAAATATAAATTTTAAAGCTTGTTCTATGCTGTCTGGTCGAGTGGATCTGACCACCATACCAAGGGGGTTTTTTAATCCACCGATAAACACTTTCAGTGTCTGTTGTCTGTACATGTTTTGTTTTAATACTAAAATTCCCTCGTTACGTTCATTAGATATTAAATTAGAGATGAGTAATTGTTCAATGTGTCTGCAACGATTACTGAACGCTAAGGCATCCTCGTTATGTCTCTGTTTCAGTGTCAATAATTCGCCTAGTAAGCTGATTTCATCACGCTGGTCAGGGAAGTTCTCAACAATTGCCCGTCTTAAGTCTACCCATGTGTTTATAATTTTAGTGTTAATAATTAACCTGGCTTGTGCAATTAGTTTCGTTTGAATATAATTTAATAGAAAATGGTTAAGATATAAATTTGGATTATCTGCATCATAGAATTGGTTCATTACTAGATCACAAGATTTTAAGAAGTTCCCTACATTTTCAGGTTGTCCGTTAAATTCGGGGATTGCTTTAAGGTAAAACTCTTGGAATTGATTTGCCATATTTAAATTGTTTCTAGAATTATTTATATCGGGTTGTTCTACAATATTAATTTCGCCAATACTAATATTTCTTAATCTATATTCCAAATGTTCTAAATTATCAATATCGCTATCAGACATATAATATTATCAATATATGAGGAAATACAGTATATATATATATATATATATATATATATATATATATATATATATATATATATATATATATATAGGAAATAAAGGAAGCAAACAACTTACAGAATCGATGCTATTGCTGCTGTCTTCATGACGTCTCTCTTGATCGGTTCTTTGGCTGTTAAGCGTTGAAACGCAAAGAATCAATATACTTTTGGTTCTTCAGCACTATCCGTTGCGACTGCGCCAGTTAACTTTCTTGTTAACACACTTGACTTTTTAAAAGAATTTATTGATTATAGTTACATAAAATACTTAGGAATAATAATAAATTTGATAAATATAAATTATGACAAGTTAAAAGAGACTCAAGCAATAACAATGTAGGAATGTCCGTCCGTGGTCTGGTAACTTCCATATATAGTCTCTGGTGGGGCGTGGACCGAGAGGCGGTTTCCACCTAAGTTGCAGTCTTGAAGGTGATCCTAGCAGGTGGCTGGTTGCTGATTTGAAGGTCTAGTTGTTTACCCATTTATGAATAGTCTATTCTTCTAATTGCGCTGCTTTTAATTAACCCATTGGTCAGCGACCTTGGGTGTTGAATCGGGATCTGTACTTCTTATATACATTGTATGAGTTGGCTATTGTTATCTCGCGGTTCAAAAGGTAGGCAAACATTTTCTTTGTTTTGTGTCTATTAATCTACCGCCGTTGTGTAAACGTACGATGTGAGTCCTTTGGGATGTAAGTACCTCTCTAAGTTACATTCCAAATGACTCACATCATACGTTTTCACAAAAAAGGCCGCTTAAATTTCTTAGTAAATAGATTAATAAAATTTCTCGTAAGTAAAAGTAGATATAGTAGAGAATTAAAGAACATTAAAAACGTAGCTAATCATAACGGATATTTGGATTACTTAGTCTAAAAATTAATTAATAGACACAGAACAAAGGATATGTTAGCGGAATCCACGACATTCAGGAAATAAAAAATAGAGAATTTTTTTTTTGTTTGCCTACCTTTTGAACCATGTAACACAAGGGGTGTCGAGATATTTTTTAAGAAAATCTAATTGCAGCTAACTTTTTCGACAGAAAATAATTTTAAAAATTTGTTAGGTAATACGAAAGATAAAGCCACTGAAATGTCGGGTATCTATGAGATAAGTTGTAAAGATTGTGATCTTAAATACGTTGGTCAGACTAGGAGAACCATTGAGACTGAATTCAGGGAACATCTGGCACAGCTGAGATAGCATAGGCAAGTTATACATAGCACAGCATATATATATATATATATATATATATATATATATATATATATATATATATATATATATATATATATATATATATATATATATATATATATATATATATATATATATATATATATATATATATATATATATATATATATACATAACCACCACCTAGATAAAAAAAGTCTGAAACTTATTTAAAATGTTAGACGATCAGCGAAGCTAGATGCGTACGAGAGTATTTATATTTCTAAGGCAATGAAAACATAAGATCCTCAAACCGAGCGCCGCCACTGATTTATAGTGCTTTGTTTGCGCTTTGTCTTTGGTACCGATAAATATTTCGAAACTTGGCAGGTAAAGTTATAACGGAAGTTCAAAATCCTCGGCCGGCAATGAAACTACAATACACAGAAAATTTGCCTGCGATTTCGTCTCCCTCTCGGTATCGATCTTTACCTAAGACTCGGTATAAAAGGTGATGTTTAGTAGTAAGTAGTTTAGAATTGTTCATCCTCTGCAGACGCTATTTTTAGTGAGAGGATCGTCAGGGCTTTAAAAATGTGTGTGGTGGTGATTTGGGTTCTCCAAGTGCACTTGATGCAAAAAGGGTGTTTTCCTTCTAACGGGCTAACTCGCTTAGGATTTATATTGGTTGACTAATTCATATCGCATACTCGGGCACCAGCGCCAACGTTTATCATTAAAGGCAGTTGACGTTCTTCCATAGGGGTTTACTCACTAGTTACACCTCCTTACTAAGCTGCTGGATGTAGTACAGATTAGACCAAGGTAGACTCCAGTGCAGATAGTAGAGTCCAACTGAGCCTAAGTGCGGAATGAAACTTTCCACTCTCTCAGTTGACCCTGTATTCGCGATGGCCATATCAACCAGCGTCACTTGGTTCCAGGACTTATCCACTATTATCATATCTGGTCTGTTGTGGGCAACTCGTTGGTCTGTGAGCACGGTCCGATCCCAGTGCAACCTGTACCCTGAGTTCTCTAGAACAGTCTCAGGAGTGTATCTATAGTAGGGCACCTTACTAAGATTTAAAAGTCCCAGTTTCAGAGCCAGTTCTTGATTAAGTATTTTTGCAACTGCGTCCTGCCTATCTTTATACTCTGTTGCAGCAAACGCTTGAGATCCTCCGGTGACGTGCTGGATAGTCTTTGATGACTGACACCTAAATCTACATTCGTCATCTTGGACCGAATTCTCTCCAACTATATACTTGAGATAGTTTCTTATTGGCATGCCCTGGTCTTGTATGGTCAGCAAAAACCCCTCTGTCTCTGGAAACATCTGCCCGGACACCAGCCAGTAGTTAGACGCCAATTTGTGGCCATGTGCCTGTGAGGTCTCATTCAGATGTCGCCAATGGAGAGGCTTCTGCATCCAAGATTGCAGCTTGTCCTGGTCAGTCCGATGGTGATTTTACATTTCGCTTTCTTTTAATTGTAGCGGTGTTGAATCATCTGCCTCGCATATGGCACGGTGAAGTTCAGAAGTAACCGCCCGCTGGTGGAAATATGTACGTAAGTTCAATATTTGCTGGTCTAACTGTTTACCAATATCCAACACTCCTCTTCCACCTTGGTGTCTAGGTAGGGTTACTTGCTCGGTAGCAGTACGGGGGTGATGCTTTTTGGATTTTGTTAGGAGTGTTCGCACCTTCCGTTGCAGATAGTCGATGTCCGTTTTACTCCAGTTCACAATCCCAAAACAATAGGTGAGTACAGAACATGCATGTGATCGTACCACCTGCTTTACTCGTTTCGCAAATTCATTTGTCAGATTGTTCTTCATTACCAAGTGGTTTATTTTCTCGTTTGCTGTTTTTTTTTATTATTTTTTTATTATTTTTTTTTCAACAACACACCACGTGGGCTTACAGCCTAAATACTATCGTACCGTGGGTGTTGACAAGGAGGAAAGAGGCAGCTTGTTAATTCTGGACTTGAAGGTTTGGAGGAGAAGGAAAAACATGTGCCGGCAAGGAATTCCACAACTTGGAAGTCCTCGGGACAAAAGAGCGGGCATAACAAGATGTTCTATGTCTGGTGACCTGGACAGTAAAAGGGTGCATTCGCTCTGTTCCCCTGGTAGATCTGTTGGGGGCAGCGGGTGGGGGAACTATGGAGGAAAGCTCCTCTGAGCAGTGCCAGTGCAAATATCTATAAAAGAGAGAGAGGTCACCAACGGCACGTCGGTGGGCAAGGGATGGCAGCCTTTGGGTGAGGGTAGGCTCAGCGATGATACGTATAGCTCTCTTTTGAATGGAGTCCAGGATAGCGAGTGTAGAAGCGGCAGCGGCACCCCAGATGTGGGAGCAGTATTCGAGGTTTGGCCTTATTTGTGAAGTATATAAGGTATAGATATTAGCTGGTGAAAAGTATTTGCGAGCCCGGAAGAGGAAACCTAATTTCTTAGCAGCCGCTTCTGCCATTGATGTGACATGTTGGTGCCAATTAAGATTTCGATCCACAGAAATGCCAACAAGAGAAAAGGACTCATTACTTTGAATAACTTGGTTGTTCATTGTGATGGGTCTAGGGCGGTGTATCTGTTGTGAGAAAGAAAGCAAGACTTAGTTTTGGTGGGGTTGAATTGTACAAGATTTCTACTTCCCCAGTCTAATATTTTTTGGAGATCCACGGAGACAGAACCCTCAATGAGTCTGCGATCCTCATCTAATTGGGCTAAAGAGACAGGCTTAGAATATTGTATATTTGAATGGAGGGTGCTGTCGTCCGCGTAGCTGTGAACTGGGTTGTATGTGCTAGAGAGGAGGTCATTGATGTGGAGAAGAAACAAAGTAGGGGCTAAAGCTGAACCTTGAGGAACTCCTGCATTAATTTGATACAGTTTAGAGGAATGGCCATCCACAACAACAGATATGCTCCTGTTGGAGAGGAAATTTGCTGTCCACATACAGAGTTTTGGTGGTAGGCCATAGGCCGGTAGTTTATTAAGCAGCGCTGCGTGCCAGACCTGGTCGAATGCTTTGGATATGTCTAGAGCAACAATCTGGGATTCACCGTGTTGTTCCATGGACTTGTTCCAAGAATGGGTGACAAAGGAAAGGAGGTCGGCAGTCGATCTGCGCTGACGGAATCCATACTGCCTGTCGTGGATTAGACTGTGTTTTTCAAGAAATTTTAGTAATTCGGTGTTTATATACTTTTCCATCACTTTAGAGACGACTGAAAGGAGAGAAATAGGCCTGTAGTTGCTAGGAAGCGCTTTGGATCCTTTCTTGGGGATGGGTTGTACTCGAGCAGTTTTCCAGTTACTAGGAAATATGCCTTTATTATAAGATATCTGAAACAGACGAATCAGGACAGGAGCAAGTTCTGGTGTGCATTTTTTGAGAACAATTGCTGGGATCTCGTCAAGGCCAGAGGCTTTCCTGGTATTAAGAGAAGAGAGCATCTTTCGTACCTTTTTAGTTTTGAAAATGATATCCGTCATTTTATGTGCGACATTGGGGACTGTTGGTGGTTGAACATTTGGATGTGGGTTAAGAGTAGAATTGCCGACGAACAACGAAGCAAAAAGTTCAGCCTTGCCCAGGGCGGTAGAAACAGTTTCATCCCCTGAGATAAGAGGTGGGAACGTGCTTTTGCAGAAATTATTCCCAATAGATTTAGCAAGAGTCCAGAAGGGTTTGCTGCCGTTGGAGCTTAAGAGGACTTTGTTTTTGATGTGGTTATTAAACGAGTTTTTTGCCTCAGAAAGAATGCGGACATAGCGGTTTCTTGCGTCGTTAAATGCTCGACGATTTTCTTGACTGGGATTGTGACCTTTTCAAGTCTGGCCTTGTCACAGGATTTAGAGAACCAGGGCTTTTGAGTGGCTGAAGAGGTTTTCTGTGTACGTGGGATAAATAATTCCATGCCAGCTTGGATAATTTCGGTGACGTTTTGTGAGATATCAGAGGGGTCAGGATGAGAGAAGCAGACAGACGCCCATGGAAATGAGGAAAAGTAATCCCGCATTTCGTCCCAGTTTGCGGAGTTGTAGTGCCAAACGATACGTATTCCCAGGTATTTATAACACTCCTCCACATCCATCGAGGCAATTTGCTGGCCGTTCTGCATTTCAGATACACCTGGTTGTACCTTCCCTCTGACTACACATAGGGTGCGACATTTGTCAAGCCCAAACTGCATGTCAATATCTTTGGAAAACCCTTCCACGATTTTAAGGAGTTGTTCCAAGTGGTTCTTTATTGAGGTCATCAGCTTCAGATCATCCATGTACAGCAGATGATTATGCCTCATTTGCTCCCTGCCACTGATTTTTATACCGAACCCATACCTAGTGGAGTTCAGGCGGTTTTATAGTGGATTCAATGCGAGGCAGAACCACAATGGGCTTAGCGTGTCGCCTTGAAATATGCATCTTCTAATTAGTATAGTGTGGTTACGATGTTATCACCCGCTTGTACCCGTAAATAAATTTTTGTTCTCCCGGTAGACATTATGTGTTCAAGAAACTCTGGATATAAGTGTCGATCTTATAGATCTTCAGCACACGTATAAGCCATTCGTGTGGAACTGAATCAAATGCCTTTTTGTAATCCATGTAGGCAGCAAAGAGATTTCTTCCACCATTTTAAGCTTGATTGCAGACAACTAAATCAATTATTAGCTGTTCTTTGAATCCCAGAGATCCTTTGGCACACCCTTTTTGCTGACTCCCAATTATGTTGTTTCGTTAGCAGTGCTCATATATACGTTTTCAATGCAGGATGTGATCAACTTATATAGGGTCGGGAGACAGGTTATTAGTCGGTATCTGCCGGGGTGTGCATAAAACTGTTGGTCCTTTGGCAGAAGATAAGTATCACCTTTTGTAGAAAATAATGGCATCTCCTTTGAGTCAAGTATAACATCATTTATTAACACCGCCAATAGATGATATGTACAACCAAATTTCTTTAGCTAAAAGTTTTGGACGCCATCAGGCTCGGTTGCCTTCCAGTTATGAAGCTCTGTAATAACCTTGGAGACTTCGTCTGTGGTAAACAGCTCATGATGCATCTGTTCATAACTCTGACAAGCTCGGTGTTCTTCGTTAACCCAGCTGACACCATTATTGGAGGAGGCTGTTATGGCTAGTTGACTTTTCCAGAACTCTTCAATTTGTTCCTTATTTGGAAAAATATCGGTGGCTGCATTCGTAGCTAAATTAATCTGACTGTAGTAAGTCCTTTCAGAGCGTTTAAATATTGTATTGTCGCACTTCCTATTGTTGCTCGCTTTATATCTTCTCAACCATTCTGCATATACAGAAAGTTTCCGTTTTAGGGTGTCCAAACATTTTTGTGCATTGTGGTTGACTTGATCTTGTGCTGGGTGTTGTCGAACTCGGTCTACTATTTCCTCTACTCTTTTATACAATTTTCTTGTCTGTACTTCCCCAATGTATTGCGGCAGTTGCCCCATTTTTTTCGAAGTGTTTCCATTCTACTTAACAACCTTTTTTCCCACGGGGCATTCTTTGACGCGAGTCTCTGTAATTGGACCTTCGATCAGAATTCTTAAGGCCTAAAGTTTTCATTGCTGCAGGTGCTGCACAGTAAATCCGTGTATACCTGTACTTCAATGTGTTGATCTCTAGAAGGTGCGATGGCAAAATTATTCTGTTCAAAAGTTCCAATCTAGTTGCCAGCTTTATAGATAATCTTAGCCTAGGTAATGGTCTAGTAAGAGGAATTCCTTCATACTCCGCGACTGCACGGCTCATTTCTGTGGACAATTTGTCGATGAGTTCCTCATTGTCTTGCGTACCCTCGATGTGTTCTTCTTACTCAGTATGTACAAGTTGCACATTACTACCATCAAACAGCATCTCCTTATTTTCCGTAACCGCTATGTTAGTAATTTCATATTCAACTTCCTGTTTGATGGTATTCAGTCTCGTTTGTGGAAAAAGATTATTACTAAGTATGACACGATACTAATCCCCTACTATCTGTTGAGTCACCTGTATGTGTGGGTACATTCTGAGAAATTCGGTGCGAAGTTGTTGCCTATATCCGTTCGTATGTTGTCCGAGCGCTGGCTGATATTCCTGAGCACCATCCTCAGTGGGTGGAACCCTTGTTCTTACTAGACTCCCTTGCTGTTGATTTTGGGCTATTATTTCTTTCATGAGAGGGGCCCGCCTCATCAGCACCCTGTTAGTGATGTTTATTATTATTATTAGTATTAGTATTATTATTAGTTTTATTATTATTATTATACTTTGTTTTAAATTTTACAGAATGTCTGATACAAGTAAAGTTTTATATACATAAGTAGGTATAGATGAGGGGTTTCGGGATATGGTTTAAACCCCATGTGCGGGGTATCATTTCACTCGTCTCGAAGAGTAGAATTTAAATATGGTAGTTAGCGCATGTGCAAATTTACTGTTGTGTGTGTGTGTGTGTGTGTGTGTGTGTGTGTGTGTGTGTGTGTGTGTGTGTGTGTGTGTGTGTGTGTGTGTGTGTGTGTGTGTGTGTGTGTGTGTGTGTGTGTGTGTGTGTGTGTGTGTGTGTGTGTGTGTGTGTGTGTGTGTGTGTGTGTGTGTGTGTGTGTGTGTGTGTGTGTGTGTGTGTGTGTGTGTGTGTGTGTGTGTGTGTGTGTGTGTGTGTGTGTGTGTGTGTGTGTGTGTGTGTGTGTGTGTGTGTGTGTGTGTGTGTGTGTGTGTGTGTGTGTGTGTGTGTGTGTGTGTGTGTGTGTGTGTGTGTGTGTGTGTGTGTGTGTGTGTGTGTGTGTGTGTGTGTGTGTGTGTGTGTGTGTGTGTGTGTGTGTGTGTGTGTGTGTGTGTGTGTGTGTGTGTGTGTGTGTGTGTGTGTGTGTGTGTGTGTGTGTGTGTGTGTGTGTGTGTGTGTGTGTGTGTGTGTGTGTGTGTGTGTGTGTGTGTGTGTGTGTGTGTGTGTGTGTGTGTGTGTGTGTGTGTGTGTGTGTGTGTGTGTGTGTGTGTGTGTGTGTGTGTGTGTGTGTGTGTGTGTGTGTGTGTGTGTGTGTGTGTGTGTGTGTGTGTGTGTGTGTGTGTGTGTGTGTGTGTGTGTGTGTGTGTGTGTGTGTGTGTGTGTGTGTGTGTGTGTGTGTGTGTGTGTGTGTGTGTGTGTGTGTGTGTGTGTGTGTGTGTGTGTGTGTGTGTGTGTGTGTGTGTGTGTGTGTGTGTGTGTGTGTGTGTGTGTGTGTGTGTGTGTGTGTGTGTGTGTGTGTGTGTGTGTGTGTGTGTGTGTGTGTGTGTGTGTGTGTGTGTGTGTGTGTGTGTGTGTGTGTGTGTGTGTGTGTGTGTGTGTGTGTGTGTGTGTGTGTGTGTGTGTGTGTGTGTGTGTGTGTGTGTGTGTGTGTGTGTGTGTGTGTGTGTGTGTGTGTGTGTGTGTGTGTGTGTGTGTGTGTGTGTGTGTGTGTGTGTGTGTGTGTGTGTGTGTGTGTGTGTGTGTGTGTGTGTGTGTGTGTGTGTGTGTGTGTGTGTGTGTGTGTGTGTGTGTGTGTGTGTGTGTGTGTGTGTGTGTGTGTGTGTGTGTGTGTGTGTGTGTGTGTGTGTGTGTGTGTGTGTGTGTGTGTGTGTGTGTGTGTGTGTGTGTGTGTGTGTGTGTGTGTGTGTGTGTGTGTGTGTGTGTGTGTGTGTGTGTGTGTGTGAGAGAGAGAGAGAGAGTGTGTGTGAAGCTGAGTGCGTGCGTGCGTGTAATAATTGGCATACGAACTTTGTTATTACCTGTATTACTTCATACGCTTTAAGAGTTTTTATCAAGTGCTAACGTATAAAAAAAGCAATTTAATGTTTTTCGATTTTCTTAACTTTTAAATACTTAAATTGTTGCAGACTTACAGAAAATACATGCAGCCCTCATAGTGGAAACTCGTCGTCTTGTGGATCTCCATCGGCTGCAACAATTACAGCTGTAAACAACCCGCCTGAAAAATTGTGCTCATCTTCGGTTTGCGTACCTTCATCAAATTTCATTTCATCATGGTCGATATTAAGCGAAGCTCAAGGTAAGAATAGTAGCTATACATTGCAACAACAAACATGTTGTTGGTCAAGTTTAATATATTTTTAACCCCATGTTTTCCTTTTGGAATCTTTAGAATTGAAAATTTTAACCAAAGTATTAATTTATTTACCCCCATTCTACGGTATGCATTCTATCGCCATAACCAATCATTTAAGTGTCTATTCTTCCTTGTGGTGATTTTATTTTGTTCGTAATATTACACTGTCAAATGCACTATACTGACACTCAAGTATACAATTTTCAACTTGATTAAATGATTGGTGTAATATTTTACGGGCAAGAACATTTTTCAAACTCACATTTTAATAGATAATTTGGCATATATTAGCGAAAACCTGTTTACAACCTAAAATGAAAACCAGAGGTCTAACTAAATATTACTGTTTTAAAAAACAGTAAAGAAATATAAGCAAATGAGGTACGTTATAGAATAAAATTAAACATACAAAAATAGTTTAACATTTGACATAATCCAGTTGATATCTGCTTAGAAAATTGCTTAGGCTTTAAGTAACGCATTAATTGAAATGCATAAAAAAACTAATCAGCAGCTTAGGTAAATTGCACTTTAGAAATAATTAGTATCAGTGGGCATTGAAATGAAAATATTGTTTAAATGCCATATCCATTTGTAATACGTTATCCGAGTTATTTCCTTGGACCATGTTAGCAAGAAAAATTCAAATTTTACCATTAGCCCAAAAACGTATAATATGAAAAATGACTACTCTAAAATTTAAAACGATGTAGAGTCGCTATTTTTCCGGATAAGCGTTCCTGAAAATGAGATATTTTAAAATGGTCTTTATTAAATATCAAGACCTGTCAAAAGTTTCAGCGAGCCTTGGTAAGGCATTAAAAGAACCACAATATAATTTCTATGCGCACAGAAGATAAGTACCAGACAAATACATCTAATGCCCGAAAATGTTACAAATAGTTTATTATCAACAACCTGACACCAGCATAGCGTCACATATACATTTTAAGGGCTCCTAAAATACAGTAAAAAATTATTACTCTACGTCCAAAGCAAAAAAATATTTGTTAAGGTCACAAATATCGGACAAATGCATTTAAGTGTGGGAGATGTTAGAATATGTCAAAATCAAGAACTTGACTCAAAGACTGGTGCCAGAGATTCCTACTAAGGCCTTCAGAGGGACAACAGCAAAACACACTGAAGGTCTGGAAATTTGGACTTTTTTGTAACGCTATAAAGTACCGGCAACTACATCGAATACTAGAAATAGGTAACATGTCATAATGGACAGTTTGACTCAATCACATTTGTCAGAGATTAATGCTAAGGACTTCAGAAGGTAGCAATAAATTTACAGCTATACGTGCAGAAACTAGAAATTTTTTGTAAGGTCATAAGTACCGGACAAAAGCATGTAATAATACTATAATATGGTAAATAAGTACGTCGTAATCAATAACTTGACTCAGTTACACGTACCAGAGATTTATGCTTAGGTCTTTAGACAAGTAGTCAAAAAACTTTTATGCATGCCCAGAAACTGAGAATTTTTTGTTGGGTCATAAATCATAAGTAATGGACCAATGCACCTAATACTATAATATAGTAAAATATGTCATAATCAACCACTTAACTCTGCTGCATGTATCAGAGATACTTGGTAAGACCTTCAGAGGGATAACAACAATGGTATTCATGTCCTTACACAAAATCCCCAGGATGCAGATGTAATTTTGTTGTTATTTCTCTGGATGTCTAACATTGCATTTCTGGCACCGGCAACCAAATCCAGTTCTTGATTATGACATATTCCAACACCCTCTAGTACTAGATGCATTCGTCTATGGTACTGGTGTCCTCACAAAACAATTTCCAGTTTTCAGATATACAATTCAAATTTTGTGGCTTTCTGTCTGAGAGCCTTGGCATGGATCACCGACACCTGTAGCTGAGTGACATTGTTAGTTATGAAATATTTTACCATATTATAGTAATAAATGAATTTGTTCGGTCCTTGTGACCTTACAGTTTCTAAACGTTCAGATGTAATTTTGTTCCTATCCCCTATGTATTAGTCGAGACAAGTTGTTGATTTTAACATATTCTAACTTCTTACATCATGAAATGTATTTGTCCGGTAGGTACTTATGTCCTGACAAAAAAATTGTAACTTCTAAAGGTATAGTAATAAAAATTTTGGAATGATGTTATTCAATTTTGTCATAAAGTACTATACAAGCCCTAGAACTTTATTTTACTGACATATGTATGTCTTCCAGAAAATGAATTAAAAAAATTATAATAATAATTTTGTTACTACCTATCTTTCCTGCGGACCTAGCAGGGATCTCTGACGCTTTGTTTCTGTTAAGTTATTTATAATGAAGC
This sequence comes from Tillus elongatus, assembly GCA_964006375.1. Classification (NCBI taxonomy): domain Eukaryota; kingdom Metazoa; phylum Arthropoda; class Insecta; order Coleoptera; family Cleridae; genus Tillus; species Tillus elongatus. The sequence continues at coordinate 82,673,942 of OZ023264.1, forward strand.
GTTTTAAGATTTGCAAGTATTATATGTATTTGTTTGGTATTTATCTATTATATTTTTACAAGAGGCATAGAAATTATTTGTTATTATTGTTGCCTTTTTAAAAGGCCTTACTAGGGCTTGCTGATACTTTTTATAGGTTCATTTATTTTATATTGGCTACTTTTGCAATGTTTCATTGCCAGAAGCGCTTGTGAGGGAAAATTGGGCGGGCATATTCTTAAAAATTCACTTTACTTCTAAACATTTCAAGCTCTTCGACAGCTAATCATATGGAATTTTTGAGTTCTACGAATGGTTACCGACATACTTGCACATCAAAAGTAGTTAATTAGCGCGATTTTATAAGCATTTGGGCTAATGGTATAATTTGAATTTTTACTAACATGACCCAGGTGAGGTATTTATTGTAACTAGAGTACCTAACCAATTTTTATTATGCAGGTATAAAAACTGAAGTCCGGAGTCCGGAATCAACAGATGCCGAAGTTACAACCGGATCACAAGAATCAACGCCTTTTTATGGCAACTCTCTTGACCCCACAGTTTACGAGAAGTATGACAAAGATTATCCCCAGAATTACGCAAGTGCACAGCAGTATTATAGTAGGTAAGGATTGCTAACCGTTACTTATCTAGGTAGGGACTGTCTGCATTTAAAGAAAGCGGTTACCCTCTTCATCAACCCTTTTTTAGGGCTGGAAATAATATCAGATCATTTTGTAGCAATCTTTTTATTAACTACATATGTATATGTGTGTGTTTTGTTTCTTTAACATTGGTTAATTTGCGCGACTTTGGCCAAACACCGACGCTAGAGAGCAGTTTGATCTAAACCTGGAAATTTTTAGGAACCCCTGTTTTTTTTTTGTATACAGGGTAGGAATATTTTACGTCACCAACATTGCATAGTATACGAAACCAGCGGTTTGACGCCGCCTACGAATGGCAGAACGTATAAGCATACTACTTACTCAAACGCAAAGTCATTGCTTTAGTAGTTGTTATTTTTCGGTATGTATTAAATTAATTATTAATTATTAATATATTTTTAAAATAGTCGACCTGCCACGTAGAATCCAAACCCGGAACTACGTTCTACCTGCTACGCTAATTAAGATCGCATTAGCTACATAAAAATAAGCGCTATTTATCGTAAGTTAATTGTGATACATAGCGCAAAAATTCTTTGTGATTGCACTTAAGGATTGGCAATGTCGTTATGACAAATCTACCTAAAAAGACATTAAAACACCGACGATGGACATTGTGAATAAAACTTTAAACATAAAGCAGAATCACCTCAAAAACAGAGTATGCGCTTACTCTTCGTTAAACCTCTGCCCTTGTTATTTTTGAAGTTTTTGGGGTGATTCTGCTTTTTGTTTGAAGAACATAGATGTCCGGTTTCACAAAGCCGATTAAACATTTAACAACCGGTTAGATAATCAAGGCTTCAGAATACCAATCACAGACTTTGATACGGATTTTTGCCATGACAACCAAATATTTTGAAGTTGTGATTGGTCATCTGAAACCTTGAATTAACTAACCGGCCGTTAAATATTTACTTGGGCTTTGTGAAACTGGGCATAAATGTTATTATATCCTAACTGCATTGTATCGCCATGGTTACCATGCATTTTTACAAAACTCATTTAAGTTATTCCTCAGATTGCTTTAAATGTGTAATTATAAGTTAATTTACTTCCCATTGCCAATACAACCGTGGATTCTAGATGTAGGTAATAATTAGTGTTCCAAAGCCTTTAGTAATTTAACAGAAGAAACATTTAAATGTATTGGCTTTAGTGGAGATTGGTACGAAGTTAGCAAGGAAGTAAACAACAGGTTGTACTGTTAGTTGTTAGCTGTCATCCGTGTTTAAATAATGTGTACAATATCTAGTTAAAAACCCACCAGGAATTAGGACGCAATGATGCGCAAAACAGGTTTACCTTTTGCGAAAGAATTTTTGAGTATACTAAAAAAATGGATCTTTTAGGATATATTTTACATTTGTGAGTACATTTATTATACACACGGAGCTGGATTTACGAAACTGTAGATACTGGTCTGGATAAACGTTACATCGCTATAATTGCAATAGGGCACAATATTCATAAGTCAATGTGTGGTGACAAATAAGTGCGATACACATACATTTTTTTGCAAGAACGGTAAACATTATTTGCTACCTTTAACTGATAGAATACAGAATGATTGCAGCAATAAATCATTTCCACTTAGAAGTTCCGTTACCGTATCAACACGATTGTTACCCAGTTCACCCTCATTTGAAAGTGAAAGCTTTTACATTGTTCAGTCTCTTGAAGTGGATCCATTATGTGGCCACCAGACTTTTTTTCTCTTAGGGCTCGCACGCGTCTTTGCCTCCCCGATAGCACCGCAGCCTTTGACTTATTATGCATGCCCTTTATCTTTTCTACTCCAAAATCACTGTGCCTTGAACTAGTCTGCACAGCAATTGGTAGGGTGAAGTTTTATATTGCTCTGTCTCCGGTCTAGGCTGTCCGTAGATCAGTTGTCTTTTGCGGTCCAGAGCTTTACACTTGCACATGATGTGCTGAGCTGATTCCTTCACCTTGCCGCAGAGTCTGCATGCCAAGTCCCCCTCGAACTCCCCATTTTATGCACGTGTTCCTTGACAGTCATGTGTCCCGTCAAGAATCCTGTTATGTTCCTATGTCCACTACACTTTACGCCAGTGGTTTTTTCTACTGCGAGAAATTATCAGTAATTTACAAAGCAAACCACAGAAATCAAAACGAAGAACTCAAAGAACTAATTGTGGAGCTTCTTAAAATATAACATTTTAATAACTAAAAGTGTTTTAATTAATTTTACAACATGTTCGTGTACCTACTCTCTTATATAAAATGACAGTTATGAAAAATAAATTTACTTTATTTCATCCCTATAAGGCAATTCCCATAAGATTTTCCCCCATAGCATTGTAATATTGGGTTTGAAGAAATAGAAAACAAAATAGTTGTAGAGAATTTACTTTAGAGTGTGTACTGCCGGAAAAACGGAAGAGGTGCAGGGCATGATAAATTCTAATGTTTTAATGCACAAATTATGGGTTATTGACCCATTACTTTTGTTAATAAGATGCTAATAATTTTGAGCACAATGCATATAGCAAATTTGTTGTTACAGAGTGTTTAAATTATAGATCATTGTTATTAAAGAATTCACTTACATATCTCAGTGAAAATTCGCCACATAGTGAAAACAATACGATAAGGCAACGTAAATCATCTTATCAAAGATAACTGATCAATAATTTGCCATATCAGCGATAACAATATGATAAAGCAAACTGGAATTGCTTCACCAACGATATACTGGTCGATAACAGGTATGGCAAGGCAAACCTAACTACCATCTCAACGATAATTCGCCCGAATATCAAAAACAATAGGATACAACAACGTTAATCGTCGTATCAAAGATTCTGGTCGATATTTCGCCATATCAGCGATAACGACAAAGCATGTGAAATGGTTCATCAACGAACAAACAAACATAACTGCCTTGTCCACGATAACTCGCCAAAGTAGCGAGAACAAATACGACAAAGCACACTTCAATTGCTTAATCAACGATAACTGGTAGAAAATTCGCCAAAGCAGAGAAAACAAAAACTACAATTGAACCAATATTCACAATCTTATGAAAATTTGTGAGAAACCAAATTCACAATATTGTGCAGATTTATATGTTGTGTGTCAAAATCGGTGCGGTGTCAGAATCAGGGTTGTCAAAATATGGAGGATGTCAAAATTGACTGACGATCACTGACAGTACAGTCTTACACTTACTGTAGCAAGTACATGGGGTTAGAAATCAGGGAAGATGTTAGTATTCACCGTAGAGACTTATGTAGCGGATAGACAGGCTAACGACAAAAAAATATTGAGAATGGTTGAAACATCGAAAAGAAAACATAAAAAAGAAGCAAAGAAAAAGAATGTGGGAAAGGTATCTAGACAAAAGATAGAGAGAGAAAAAGAAAGGAGGGATGAGAAGTTGAATATAAACGAGAGAGATAGAGAGAGGGAGAGAAATAACAAAAAAGACAAAAGGGAAAGAGTGTTTTCTGCGAGAATGCGATAGGATCACGTTTTCTTCCCGAACCGACAAAAACAACCATTGTTGTGATCACGTCTGACGTCTCAAACACGCTCATAACTAAACTATATAAAGTCTATATTCTTTAGTCGAGTCAATCCCGCTACCTATAAAGACTCACAGAAAACGAAAGGAAGATAGAAGAAAAAGAAAGAGAGAGAGCTAGATAGATGTTCCCAAAAATTTTCATTAAGACCTAGTCGAAGGTCACCATCGATACGAAAAATTTCTAAAGGTAATACGCAACGATATTTCTCCCCCAGACAATGCCAACGAAAAATATCTCAAGGAACATCCAAGAGTAAGATAGATATGGATATTGGAAGATAGAGAGAGAGAGAGAGAGAGAGAGAGAAAGTAAAAGAGAAAGGCAGATAAGTAAGCGAACGAAGGAAAAAGGCTGGAACAATTCACGGAGGGTCTTCACGTCATACGTTTGGACCTCAATGCAGATAAAGGAAGAAATTGTTAAAGACAACAGGAAGTAAAGATAGGATACAATGGATCACTCGCCGGCAGCACAGTCTAGTGTTGAATTACTGTAGCAGTACATGCGATTTAATAACGGGAAGTTGTGAAAGATATTGCCCCAAAAGCAACAAATAGACCCATGTACTACTGGCCAGAGAGTCTAGAAGGAGGAAAGTTAATAGAAAAAAAATCATTATAGGAGCAAAAGAAAGGAAATTAGTCCAGAAAAGAGAGAATAATAGAAAGACACCCTGAAGCTGCATAGGGAAGAGAAACGGAAATGTCAAGAGTTAAAGTAAGTCATGGGTAAAGGTACTAGTGTCGGTGTAAGTAGAGAAATGAAAAGGTAATTAGAAATTTGAGCATTGCCCTGAAGATGTTCGATACTAATCCAAAACATTGAGAGTAAATTATACTGACTACACGAAGATAATTTTTGGTAAACAAAGTTTTTAGGTGTGGTAGACAGTGTATTAAGCGCCAACGCTCAAACAGTAACAATATTTTTCAAAATTATCGGGCGAAAAGTTCTTGTTCGCGTTATTTTTATTATTTAGCCGTTTTCGCCAAGTTATGATGAGGCTCACTCACAACTTTGTCTTACGTTCCTGATAATGTGAGACAAAATATACATACAACAATACAAATAACTCATATATCTATATATATATATATATATATATATATATATATATATATATATATATATATATATATATATATATATATATATATATATATATATATATATATATACACATTCTCTGAAAGAAAAACTTACAGATACGCAAGACATAACCTCCAACGAACCTTTACCAATGTTTAAATTTTCTTCGCGCAAAGGATATAAAATTTCGAAAATGGTTTCTAATCCAAAAGGTCTTTATTGATCTTTATATGTCCATTGTGTACTTCCACAAAAACTTAAGAGGTGCGGGCAAGATACATTATAATGCTTTAATACACAAATGAGAGGCTATTGGCCTATTACTTTTGTTAATGAGATGTTAATAATTTTGAATACAATGTATATAGCAAATTTGTGATTACAGAGTGTTAAATCACAGATCACTGTTATTAAAGAATTCACTTACATACCTCAGAAGTAGTATTTGATCAAACGCCCTTAGATTTATTGGACCCTGGTCAAACACTGGTACACTTTAAAGATAATTGCGGCAGTAAAATGAAAATTATCTCGTCATCGGCAGAACGGCAAGAGATGCCAGATATGAGTATTTATTTTCTGTGAGTATCAAAGTACCAGTTCAATACTTTGCAAAGTGCCTAATGATATTTTTCTTTAACCCCTGGTAAAAATTGGTTGGGAGTTCAAGACACAATAATGCACAACATGAACAATTAACAAAATTTATTGGGCTTCCATTTGAAACCACAAAATATGTGTCGAATATTTACAAAACAGATTATATATATATATATATATATATATATATATATATATATATATATATATATATATATATATATATATATATATATATATATATATATTAGACTACTGCCTGTTATGCTTAAGTAAATGACTTTCTATTTAAAATAAATAAATAACGTTCAAAAAGTGCGCCAGCTTTTCTGGCACATTCCGCTAGAAATTTTGACAACAAGGTTTGAATTTGAAAATATACACATATATTAATGGCCCCGATTCAAAGAGATATAACTTAACATTATATGTATTATATTCTACCAAAATATAATTTAGACAAGAAATAAATTGTTAACTTAGATATCTGCTGTAATATTACAACAAAATGTGTGGATAGATATCCCAATGTAATCCGTAAAATGGACTCTTAAAGATATTGTTATTTACCAGCAAGTAAAAAGATATTAAAGATAAATTAAAATTAGCAGGCTCAATTGATTTATTACAGGCAGTTATAAAAGGAGCTGTGATTCGTTATCTCAATAATACTTTCATTTTATAATTTAAATGCAAACAAAACAATGGTATTTCATTTATTGACCAACAAAACAGGTAAATATAAAGTCAATAAGTGTAACCAGACATTCGTGTGGGTTGTTTGAGTGGCCTTTACGCAAAAGAAAGTCTGTTGAATTGTCCGCTTGGACAGCAGCAGTCAGGGAATCACCTGTATATATATATATATATATATATATATATATATATATATATATATATATATATATATATATATATATATATATATATATATATATATATATATATATATATATATATATATATAAGTGTTCTAATCTCTAGGCCTCCGCGTCACTAAAATGACCAAGAAGAAGTCGTCCAACAAATGATCCGCCTCTACAGAAAAAGCCGTGAACCCCGCCGTAAAAGAAAGCTAGACAATGAACTTGCAACAGAAATACTATTCGGTGGGCGGAAGGATAGCCACGTAGCCCAAAATAATGATCTGCAGCCAAAATAATCAGCCAGCATCCAAAATAGCAACCTGCAGCCAAAATACTAGCCTGTTGTCAAAACCAGTCTTCACGGGAAAAGATCAGACACTTAGCACACAGATACCTATACAGTAGGTATTTCACAAATTTATAACTTAACTGTGCACCTATGAATGCAGCAGATCTATATTTATTAGCGTCATTTCGGTCGCCGACCTTAGGACAGGATGGTTGAGAGTCGAACCCGTCTATTCGCTTCTCATTGGCTTAAAATGACTGTTCGTCCTTGGCGCCGATTGTTACCGTGGAAAATTTCAGACACATCAGCTCGCAGTTCCAGCGTATTTTTCAATGCTGAGAAGAGCAATAAAAAAGTATTTTTCTGAGCCAAGGATATATCTAAGTATACTACTGCCTCTGTTGGTGGTCAAACTGCGTTTTAATTTCAGACCTTGGAAAGCGGATCCTTCTGTTTTTCTATTGAGAAAAGCAAAAACTAGTGTTTTTCCTATTTCGAAATTTTACTTCATAATAAATAAGTTCTTTATATTGAAATACGTCGTAACTAAAATACTCTTGTCAGGTACTAATATTTGTCTCTTATTGAAAACCTCTAACAATAACTCAGAACGGTTTCTACCATGTAGCGAATTTTTATAATTCTGTACGATGATATTTATCTCAATATAGTTTGCATATCTCCAATAAAAATTATAGCACTTTAAAAAATCAAATAGTTGGTTGCTTAGTGTATTAAACATGTCAGTCGACAATAAAAGTTGAGCGTAACGACACAAACGTGTGATATCTTAAAAGGACACCCTGCATATTATTGGTTCTTTGTTATCTAATATTGTTCTGAGTAAAGATTGGAACCTGTCATGATCACTGATAAGCACAATTTGGAGAACCGAATTCATCACAGTACATTTTTCAGACCTGACCATCGTTTCACTAACGAAGTGAGAGTCATCAGAAAGATGAATAACATTAGAAAAGTTTGTCATCCCTCTGATGACGCTGACTTTGTTAGAGAAACGATCGTCAGGTCTGAAAATGTATTGCGATGAATTGGATTCTCCAAATTATACTTATGATACTTTTCTGTTTGCATTGATAAGTATAAACATTATATATAAATGTCGTTATATTTGCTTTAGTCATTCGTCAGATATAAAACTCTGAAGTTGGCAATTTGGTCAAAATCAAGCAACCGTTGGTCGTTTGGTCGTTCACTTAATGCAACAACAATTTGTTTATAAAGGATGCAATCTGCTTAGAGAAAACTACTACCAGATCTTTTTATTGTTTTTCTCTGTGCCAAATGCTGTGTTATACTGTACTAACTGAAATGGTTGCGGTGCAGTTAATGATGAAGATAGCAGCTATGGTTAGTTAAATGTCCGGCAACCCACCAGTAAGTTCGACCAGGGCAGAACAGCCTAGTACTCCTTTGGAATTCCAAAGAACGCCGTACGTGAAAGAATAAAATTATCACTGAGCGCACTGCTTCTAACTGTCAAAGAACACAGATATCCATTAAATATGTTAAAGTATAAAATAAAATTATGTATTTGTATTTATTTTTGAATTTGAATATGTCAGTACATAACATGTATGTCAAGGTATTTTTACGTTTCCTGTGGTGCAAAATATAGTAGCATGACATGTTAAAAATAACGGTCATGTTTATAGGTAATAATATAGAATAAACATCTACTACAGCTATACATACAATCTACTTAGACTTTTCTAAGTCCTGCGACCGATTGAACCATAATCTTCAGCTCCTGAAGCTCTGCCATATGGGCCCTTGTCCAAATGTGCTGGAATTTACTCGTAGATATGTCAGGTAGTCACTGAAGTGGTGGTGTGGTCGGGAGTTCATCAGTGGTCCGTTTTGGGATCTCTACTGTTCAATCTGTTCGTGAATGATATATCTGGGGTGATAGATGTCCCTCACCTGCTGTATCTTGGGGATCTAAAAATGTTTCTCAGCATCGAAGATTTGAAAAACTTGCATTAATTGCCTACCCATCAAAATTCGGAAGTGGGATATAATGACATATAGTCTAAGTCAACACCTATTGAATTTAATTACTCTGCGGGCGGTGTTGTGCTTATAAGGGCTGATATTTTTACTGATCTGAGTGTTGTTTTTGACCACAAGCTGTTTTCCATACACCACGTAGAGTCTAGAACGCTTCCAGAACTCTGGGCTTCCTTGTACGTAACTATATCGCCTTTAAGAACACAAACACTCTCACAATATTATACTATGCGTATGTACGCTCTCATCTAGAATATAAGTCTGTTGTTGGGCCTCCTCTCTAAGAGATACACACAAGTGCGTTTGAAACTGTTTAACGTAGGTTCTTAAAACTGATGGACTACAGAACTGACGGTGTCTATCCCGCAGCGGGCACCCTCCAGGAACATTTGTTGGAGCGATTCTGCGTAAAATCCCTACAAGTCAGACGAACAGTCTCCATTTTACCATTTTTATGGAACTTTTTAAATCATAATATCGACTGTCCGCAAATACTGCACACTCTATTTTTTTCTAGTGCTGAGGCTTACCTGCAGAGTTCATGAATTCTTTTATATTTCTTCTCCTAGGACCAATATACAACTAAACTTGCCAATAGTAAAAATGTGTGCCACCCACAATAGGGTACATCGCTCTATAGATATTCTGAATGGCAGCAAAGTAGAACTAAGATTCACTGCTTCTCTGATGTAATAATGTAATGTATTTATATGATTATACAACTACTATCTATACAGACAGTTCTCTATTTCCTCGCTTATCGAGAAATGTTGTTAATTGTTATGACTATAGATTATTTGTGTATGTCTTTTTGTGAAATAACTTACTCTTTATTTGGGGATATCCCCGTTGAGTAATGTGTATTCAAATAGATTAAAAAATAATAATATACTTAAGTTGCACAGTTTATTACAAATAAATATATTAAAATCACTCCAGAAGCTTTGTTAAATATTTCAGGTTATGGACCCAATCACTCAGAAATCAGACTAGAAATTAAACAACAACAATCTTGTAGAAAGAAAAGTGTGGAGATATAAATACACACGATGTCGGAAGAATGTATTGTAAAATTGAGAGGAAGCAGCAACTGGAGTATTTGGAAGTGCCTAATGAAGGTAGTATTGGTGCCTAGAGAGTATGTACGAAATATCTGAAAAGAATGTAGAGCCAGAAATGGAAAATGAAAAAGCATCTGAAGAGCTCATTAATTGTTGTCGCCCTTACTTGGTGAAACCGTTCCATCCTAAATACAGACATGGAGACTATTTCTTCACAAATGTTGATTTTATTCAAATGAAAATAAAAGTGCAGTGAAGTATTATGGTTACGGAGGAAAAGGCCACACAAAAGAAAAGTGCTGCAAAAACAAAAGTAAGTTACTTTGTCCTTATTGTAAGAAACCAGGCCATTTCAAGAATAATTGCAGGTTCAGATTAGAAAAGGAAAATAATGATGCTAATAACCGCCATGGAAGCAATGTGTTTATTAGCACTGCTTTACTCAGTGAAAAAGGGTTGCATAATAAAGGATGGTATCTAGACAGTGAGGCAACACAGCATATGTGTAACAGAAAGTCAATGTTCATAGTATTATAGCTTTGAAAGTGATCACAGAAAAAAAATTGATGATGTCTCTGAAATCAAGCTGGGGGTTTCGGAACTGTGCATTTAATGACATTTAGTGGTCATAAGTGGATTTCAACAGAGCTGTAAAACGCTGTTTGTGCCAGATTTAAAAGATAATCTTTATTCAGTTAGTGCTGGTGTTGACAAGGGATATTACATGACCTCAATTAGTGATAAAAGAGTGCTTTACGACCAAAAAGAAAGGGCATGAGCTGTAGCAAAAAGAGAAGGAAAGTCTAAAATTGCATTTACGTTTAAAGGCATAGACAATATGGCCATCTGGAGAATGAAAAGTAAAGGAAGCAACCCAAGCGAATGGCACAGCTTGCTCATCAGAATGTGGTTCAAGTACAGAAAATTCTACATAAGTATAATATACCAGTTGAAGGCACTGATACAATTCTTTTTTATGAAAGCTGCATTGAAGAGAGGTAGGACAGGCAATCATTTTCAGATAGTACCAGTAAGACAGTTAAGTCATGTAATCTAATACATGTTGATGTTTGTGGCCCAATGGATAAATGCTCTTTAGAAGGCGCAAGGACTTCCTCTTGGCTAAAGATAATTATTATCATTATAAAAAAAAGTATTTTCTCAAACAAAAATCAGAAGTGAAATAAAAGTTGGAATATTTTGTGAACCAAGCTGAAAATTAAACGGGAAATAAAGAGGAAGTCATCAGAACTGATAATGGACTAAAGTTTGTTTGATCAGTTTTTTAATGAAACATGGAATTATACATTAAACTACAGTGAAAAATGGAAAGGCAGAATGTGAGAAGGGAACCATTGTTGAAGCAGCCTGAACAATATTATATGCCAAAAGGTTGGATAAATGTTTCAGGGCAGAGACTGTTAATACAGCTGTTTACACTCTAAACAGAACAAGTGCTAGTGGAATAGGAGGGAAAACACTCTATGAACTTTGGCTTTATAAAAGTTATGAGAACTTGAAGATTTTCTAAACATTTCGGTCGGACGTACTTATGTGCACATTGCATATGCCAAAGGATAAACGGAATAAGTGGACCCAAAAGGGGTTATGCTGAAAATCTGAAAGGGTATCGAATATACTTTCCTGAAGAAAATAAATGTGAGTTTGCTCGAGATATTGTGTTTGGTCCAGACGGGAGAGAATAAGAAAGAGAAACATTACGGAATTTCTGGGACAAGAGTAGTGTAAGTGAAACAGAACATTTAAGTAACTTTAGTGAAACTAAAGAATACAGTGTACCAGAAACTACAGGAATAGCAGAAATAGAACAATAAGATGATTGCGATATAGAAGATAAAGAGCTAGAAAATGAAGTACGCTATTTGAGAAATAGAAGCCAGCTTAGGAAACCAGCTAAGTCACAATGCTTTGACACATGTTTTGTCGATCTCACTTTTTGCTAAATGTGCCTCAGAAAATCTATACAGTCGGGTCCCTGTTAGTTCGTGGTCATATTTCAATGATAAACAATAACCCATAAAAAATTTATATCTCTATGCATTAATCTTCAATATAGCATTGCTTCCTCACAAACTGTCATTTTGAACTATTTATTCAAGTCACTTAATAACTTCTTTACTTCAGATGTATGTTCACCTAATATAGTGTACATACATTGCAAGAACTATACTACCATCATCAGTTTTAAACATACACCTTCAGATTTTATAGGTTAAAAGCATTAAAAAAATTGTAAATTTTCCAACAACTTGTGCTTACTTTAATCCATATACCTAAATCCTCTTTTAATTTACGTATCTTATTTATTTACGTATTAACTTTCATGTAAAAAAGTCTGAACGTAGCAGGTGCGTTATGTTAGTGAATTCACATAAAAAAGTATTTTGAATAGCAAATATATATATTTTTAATAAAGGCAGTAACTAAATATGATTACCAGTATAACCTATATAGTAGAAGCAATGTACCATATTTCATTAAAATCACTTTATTGTTTCAGTGTGTACAAAAATTTTCCGAAAATAAACTTTAAATGTTACCGAAAGGTTAATAGCAAAATGTGTAATTGAAATTTAAAGCATTTAATGAAAATCCACTACCATACCGCACTTGCTGTGCCAAGATTTTTATTCTACAAACATTCATTATATTTCGATGGAAAATGCAAAAAGGCAATAATGTAAGGCGTGTTCGATTAAAAAAAAAATTGTATCACCAACGACGTATGGGCCAGCCTGTGATTGTCGAAATTATTTTATGCAGGTCAGTATGTACAAAAATTTTCCGAAAATAAACTTTAAATGTTACCGGAAAGACTGGTTTCCTAGCCAACGAACCTTAGGTTAATAGCAGATTGAGTGATTGCAATTTAAAGCATTAATGAAAATTCACTACCATATCGCACTTGCTGCGTCCAGATTTTTGTTCTACAAACAGGCATTTTTCTATGCAAAATACAAAAATGCAATAATATAAGGCGTGTTCAATTAAAAAAAAGAGAGAATTTGTATCACCCACGACTTATGTGCCAGCATATGATTGTTGAAAGAATTTTATGCAGCTCAAGACACCCTATAATTAACGTATATAATTTTTTCTCGTATCTTGTATAACAAAACAAATACATTGAGTTTTGCCGAAGAAATGCGTCACCCTGTATATATGTAAACAGGTAAAAACAGAAACGAACCCTGGGTATGGGTTCTAAGACCTCTGGAGTACCGGGCAACCCTCCAGAGTAACCCTCCTTGCACCACACAGGGGGTTCTGCTGGTGTGGACAGTATTTCCCCCATTCTCGTGGGAACAACATGGAATAGAGAAATATAAATAAAAGCAAGACCAATCAGGCTCGAGGAGTGGCTCCGGCTACAGACTCGTGCCTTGAGTCTATTCTGGAATCGGAGACGAGACAGGGCGGCAGCGTCCGCGGACTCCGGAGGTGTCACGGTCGACGTTGATACGGGGGATCAGGGGGTAGCTTCCGCCATGGACCTGTCTCCGACACCCAAGCTGAAGGCTGGGTCCCACCGGAGGTCGGCGATGTCCGCGGACTCTGGGGGCCCTTCCACCCGTGAGGACCTTACTGCAGGAGTAGAGGGACTGTCCCTGCAGTCCAAGCGCCTTTCCAGGAAGCAAAGAAAGATGCTCCGGAGGGCGCAGAAAATGGCGACCGGGGCGTGGACAGTAGAGAAACCTGTAAAGGCGCAAGAGGAAAGTGCGAGTCAGAAGAGGCCGCGCTCGGACACCAGCACGCCTACTACAGACAGACGTCCCAAAAGGGCCAGGGCCGGAACATCGGCGCAGACTAGCTCGTATAGGGAGGCTGCGGAGGGCCTCGGGATGACGGATTGACAGACGCCATCCTGAGGTCACGCTAGACCAGGGGAAGGAGGACCTGATCCAGGCTGCGGTGGACTCTCTTCAGGAAGGAGAGAGCACGCCTCACTTCCAGCGGGCGCGCCTCGCGGGGGGTATCCTCTGGATAACCTGTACCGACACGCAGCATTGAGACTGGCTGCAGAAAACGATCGGGGCCTCGGTCAGACTTGGGAGGGGGCGGACCTGACAGCCGTCGAGCCCAAAGAACTCCCAAAGAGACGCAAGGTCCTCGTACGGATCCCTGATACCGTCCCGCATGAGACGGTGGACAGAAGAATGAAGATCCAGAACCCTGAACTGGGGACACAACACTGGTCGGTTCTAAGCAGGAGGGCAGGGGAGAAAGGACAGACTCTCGCCTTCTCGATCGATCAGGCGTCTTACAGAGCCCTTGAAGGAACCTCCTTCAAGGCATACTGGGGCCTGAGAAGGGTTAGCTTCCGCCCACTGGGGAAACAACCGGGGGTTGATGGGACTTAGGTTCCTTCAGGTTAACTTCCAACACAGTAGGGCAGCCACGGCCGGACTACTGACTACTCATCCAGGAACCCTACTCATATAAAGAAGAGATCAAGGGGACTCGGCGGAGCTGCTGGAAAGCTCATCTACAGCAGATTCAGCGAGAACCCGAGGGCCTGCATTTTTGTCAGGAAAGGAATAGAGTTTTTGCCTTTAATGAATTTCTGTTCCAAGGACCTGGCAACGATCAAAATCCGATGTGGAGGAGCAGATAGGCTGAGGGACACCACTGTCAGATCGGCCTATCTGCCAGGGGACAGCACGGACCCTCCTCCACACAAGGAATTGGAGCAGCTGATGGTGGGTAGCAGAGCAGGTGGATGGCAGACCATCATCGGCATGGATGCGAACGCACACTATGTGTTGTGGGGAAGCTTGGACACAAACTCTACAGGTGAGTCACTTTTACAATTCTTTATGAAATTTAATTTAGACAATTTGAATAGAGGTAATAAACTGACCTTCGTCACAACACGGCGTGAGGAAGTTTTAGATCTAACAGTTTCCACCCAGTTTCTGGGTGACTTTGTTAAGAACTGGGCTGTGTCTGGGGAAGTGAGTAGCTCAGACCACAGATACATCCGGTTTGAAATCGCCAAAGTCGAACGACAAACGGTATGGTACCGGGACCCTCGCAAGGCGGACTGGGAAGCCTACAGTGAAAATGCGGGGGGTTAAGAGTACCATAGACAACTCAACACACCTCGATATTGCGGCAGCCCAATTGCGAGACGCAATCACCTCGGCCTATAACGCCAACTGCATCCTGAAAATGAGGGCGTCCACCAGGAACGTCCCGTGGTGGAACGACGACCTCAGACAAAGGAGGGCGCAGGTTCGTATGCTGTTCAACGCGGCCAAAAGGCCGGGGCATGGGATGAATATCTCTAACGAGCTATAATAAAAGACTAACGGACACCAGGAAGGAATCGTGGAGGAGGCACTGCGAGGAAATGGACAACAGATCCGAGAGTGCTCGACTACACAAGATCCTGTCCAAGGGCGCTCAGCCAATATAGGCCCCCTAAAAACATCCACGGGAGGATTTACAAGCTCGGGGGAGGAAACTACGGAAGTTTTACTACAGACGCACTTTCTTGGCTGCAACATAATAAACCAATCACCTCCGGGCTCGGAACACTCAGAAATTGAGGCTCCGTATAGGCGGGCACCTAGAGTAGACTGGACAGTCGCTGAAGAGGTGATTACCTGGAGCCAAATTAGATGGGCCATTAACCGCTTTAAGCCATTCAAATCCCCGGGATTCGATGGACTAGTGCCCATCATTATCCAACAGGGTATAGACATACTGGCGCTGGCGCTTACCCTCATTTTGAGGACCAGCCTGGCTCTAGGGTATATTCCGAAGGCATGGAGACTGGCCAGGGTTGTTTCATTCCTAAACCTGGGCGTCCAACAGAGCAGGCAAAGTTCTGAGACCTATAAGTCTCATGTCCTTCTTGCTAAAAACAATGGAAAAATTGTTCGACCGGCACTTTAGGGGCGGTGTACTGGAAGCATATCCCCTACACTGCGTACAATATGCATACAGAGTAGGAGTCTCAACAGAAACAGCACTGCAGCAACTGGTGCTGAAACTGGAGAATACGCTGGAGAATAGGGAAGGGGTCTTCTTAGACATAGAGAGGGCCTTCAGCAATATCTCATTCGGATCGGTACTGGCAGCTGTCAGGGAGCGGGGAATAGGGGAGGCCTGCTGCAGGTGGATCGGTTCCATGCTAAGGGACAGGGTGGTGTTCACCTCACTCGCGGGAGGGACTCTGCTGGTGGGGGTCGCGGCGGGTTGTCCGCAGGGGAGCGTTCTGTCTCCCCTGCCGGGGCACCTAGTCGTGGACGGCTTGCTAGGGAGTCCCTCGGGAGGGGGTACGTTGTACAGGACAATGCGGATGACATTGTCATCATAGTCCGAGGGAAGGTTACACAGTGAGTGTGGGAGCGAATGCAGACAGCACAAGTGTTGGAAAGGTGGACGGTTGGCCAAGGGCTCGGGGTGAGCCCCAAAAAGACAACCGTCATACCGTTTGTGAGGAGGAGGAAGTGGGAGAGCCACAGAACTCTCACTCTATACGGTAAAAATATCCAATGGCCAGGGAGGTAATATATCTTGGGGTCGTATTGGAGTCTAAGCTAACCTGGAATGGTCACGTTGAAAAAATACTGCGTAAGGCAGTTATGACCCTAGTCATCACTAGGCGGCTATCTGGAAAAACGTGGGGACTAAGACCTAGTTTGGCCCACTGGCTCTACACAAGGGTGGTCAGACCATCGTTTACATACGCGGCACTAATCTGGTGGCCTAAGGTACCAAACAAAAACTAGGCAAGATCCAAAGCATGGCTTGCCTGGGCATCACAGGGGCCATGACTTCAACCCCAACAGCCGCCATGGAGGTGTTGATGGATATGCCCCCCCCCCTTCCTATAATTTGTTATCATGGGGAGGCCGGGCTAGGACTATACAGACTAGCCCCGACCGCGAGGTACGGCGGGGGGAGACGCAGGGCTTACCACGGGACGCGCTCGTCTGGTTCACGGACGGATCCCGCTAGGAGCGTGGAACGGGCACAGGCGTTTATTCGGAAGGACAGAGGGTAAGTCATAGTATTTCCCTCGGAGCTCATGCAACGGTCTTTCAGGCCGAAATGTACGCCATCTTGCACTGCGTGCGAGAGAATAAAAGGAGGGGCTACACCAACAATCGGATCCTCATATTCGATTGGTGAAGTATTTTTTTAAGTTATGGGTTGGATACATATATTTGCATGCACAGACCTAGCGATATTTTTAATAATAAAAGTTTTCAAATAAATACCTGGAAGTAAGAATCAATTTTGTTGTCTCAGCTACATTCAGATACAGGCGGTAAATTGCAGACTATTATCTAATTGAACCTGAAATTTAAAATAATAAACTATACGTATTCGTCAGTGAATGGATCAAGACATCATTTAAAGTTACCAGATAAAACATAAAAAAATGTTGCATTGCACATATATTGAACAATTCAAGTCAATGAATGAACTGCTTAACAATGTGCAAAGTTATAAAAGTGATATAAATCCCAGAAACAAAACGTTATAGACAGATATAAAACAAGCCAGTGAATGGACAAGTTTCATAAACTGTCTTCGACGAAGTAAAAAACTAGTGAATTTAAAAGCAATGTGTTTAGTTATAAACTTTATGAAAATTTGTGAATATGTAAGGATAGGTAAATTTGTCAAATTAGTGAATAAGGAAAGAGTTTGTTAATAATTATAATAATAAGGATGATTAAGGATTGATTTTTGTTGATGGAAATGATAGGTTAGAAATTTTCAATACAAACAATTTTTGACTAACCTGACTCTAAAATGCAATTATTGAATTATCGAAAGGAAATGACTCTCTTTTGACTCATTTGGTGAAATCTATAATGCTATTGGTCTTATCTGAAACCGAAACAGTATTGGTTGATAAGCAAATTTAAATAGTAATTAACAAATTTGATTCGTCATATAAAACAAAAACGAGACGAATCTGAATTTCCGCGTGAAGGAAGAGGATTGTTGAGAAGAAGCCGATCGAGACAACAAGCTAGTAGTTTACAGATGAAGAAAAATGTTGAAAAAAGGCAAATAAATGTGTAAACAATAGTCAAAGTGCAATAAAAAGGTTGTACCTACCAGTAAACAACATCAGAACCACTTCAAGCAAGAATACCAGTACATATAGTGTAAATAACAGTGAAAATGGAAAATATCAACCCACGCCACAATTTCAAATCCAGGTAATTCATCAAAGATTGATCAAAACTGCAGTATAATTCCAAAATAAGATCGTAAACTCCATTAATACAATAATAATACGTCAATTTGAGAAGTATATCTCATTTCTGAAGCAATTGTGCCAAGTATAAGAATATAAATCAAATCTATATAAGAAGTATTAGAAAGAACCAAAGAAGGGCGTTACGCACAAGTTCACGTAAGAAATATAAAATCCTTTCAACCATTTTAAGATTCAATTTCCTGGGTAACCAAATTAAGCAAAAGCAAGGTTGCTATGGTGATAGATATTGCAAATGACATTAATTGGATTCGTTATAGAAAGTAGAGTCAAATTTTAAGCACCGTATTGAAAATAAAAATCATAATCAAAATTAGTAATATCCTTAACAAAAGCTGGCATATTTGTATTTAAAATTAAGAAATATAAGGGATCCCACTTAAGATTTTAAATTTTAATAGAAAAAGAAAATACAAATTTATTTAAAGATAAGTCCATAAGAAATTTTGATAACCAGAATAAATGTTTTTTAAAGATTTAAATAGTATATTGCTCATTGTTTCATTTTTCTACCGCTGTCAAATACGTCTGTCCATTGACTAATCAATCCTCAAGTAAGTGAATAGGTTCAGCAAATAAAATATAGAGGCTGCAACTGTAAGGATTTTCAGCTTTGGGGAACTCGAATATAAAACATTCCCTGTAGAGAAAAGAGAAACTCAACTATAGCTAGCCGTGGTAAAGTAAATAGATCCATAAAAGGACCAGGTAAATATTTATTTTAGTAGAAAATGTTTTAACAATAAACAAATAATCAAAAATTTATACTTTGACATCCAAAAGCAATATAACTTTAGCTATAAAGGTATAAGTAGCGAGTGTCCTAAAATAAACAGATATTCATGTTTGAGTTAATATTTAATTCAATATAAGTAAAAAACAAAAGGCGCCCAACATAGATACACAACAAAACAAACAAAATATTTACAAACACATTTATTCAATATAAAATGCATTATTTCTAATAAAATACATATAAACTTAAATACAAAACATAATATTCAAATATAAAAACTATAAAACACTATAAACAATACAAACTTAACAAATACAATTATATATATATATATATATATATATATATATATATATATATATATATATATATATATATAAACATTTCAACTGACCTTGAATTTGGGTTCTAGGAACCTTAATTCGCGCTCATTTGAAGAAATTTTCCAAAAATATTACTATTCATACCTCTCTAATAGTGAATATTTTTAATGAAAATTCACTAAAAAAAAATTAAGGAATGGGTTTTTTCTTAAATAATTTACCAATTTTATTCGAAAATAGACTAAATGTGACACCAAAATAATATTTCTTTAAAAATAAAAGAAAAATTACTCATCCGATATATCGGATTATAATTTTTTTTAATGTAAAGTAATTTTTGAAACACTGATTGGAATGTAGTCCTATTTGACATTTAGTACATATAAATTTGCTCTTGTCGCCCAAAATCTGCAGAATCTTTCGTTATTTACGTATTCTGGTCAGTGGCCACAACCATCATAACATATTTCATTTATTGGATTTTGAATTATTTTTCCTTTCTTTGGTTTAATTCTATGTGATTTAAAAAAATAGTTCGCATGGTTTCAAAGAAAACTCAAGGACGCACAATCCTTATCAGCTTGACATATTTTCTTCCTTGGGACCCAAGCATTAGGTACCGAAACATCCCATAAAAGATAGGCCGCCACCATTTTCTCAGTTGCATTCTAGTTCGGCAGTTGGCACCCAATTGGTCAATTTTATCGACCTCACCCATTCCTGTATTATATTTTACAAATAGTAATGGTTCAGTTATAAAAAGCTTTCCCTCCGTACCTTTGGAACATCTACATTTGCCTTCTACAATAGAATAAGTTTGTTACACAAATCACAACTTGATTATCGTTCCATCTTACCAGACCCAGTATGTTTTCACTGTGCGTTTGATAATCATAGGAGTCCTGATCTTTTCCTGCGTTGTTTTTTTCTGTCAAGCGACATTTTTTCTACCTTATTCTCCCTGGTGATTTCGGTAGCACAGTCACCAATTCGTATCAAACGCTGAAATAAGCTCACTGAAGAAAAATAATTATCGAAAAATAATTTGAATCCGATTGGGAGGAATATTTCTGAAGTTATAAGGGACTCCCCTATTCCGTGAACTTTGTCTTTGTTGGTTTTGCCAGTATATACTTCAAAAGATATCATGTATCCGTCACTTGTGGATAATATCTTATTTTTAAAACCAAATTTTATTGGTTTCCCCTTTATAAATTGCATCCATCTTCAAATCTAAAGAATTTTTTTGAACAGTATATTTATTTGTCGCATCTAAAATGTTTTTCATCAGATCTACGGAGTAAAAAGAGTTGAAAAAATTCTTTTGCGGTCCCAGCTGAATTAGGTGTGGTGTTTCTTGACCATCTGTATTCAAATCAAATTTTTGGTATAGTTTCGTTCACTTTAATGCATGTTTCTCTCTCTCTTTGATGTTTTTACCTTTCTTCTCTTTGGGATTTTCACGACGTTGCAATTTAGTAGATGGCTCCACGCTTAGTTTGTATGACGGAACGAAAGTAGGTATAGATGGGGACATTCTGGGCGCACCACCCTATACCGCCCAACACTGCGCATGCGCGCAGTGACGTCACTGGGTGGGGGATGGGGGTCTAACCTAAGCTGGCGGCCAATGTGGCGGCTGACATGTGACACTCCAAGATGGCGACTGACAGTTGACATTCCAAGATGGCGGCTGGATAGACGACCAATAGGAGCCTAACCTGAGATGACGTCGTCCAAGATGGCCAAATGGAAGTGAAAAACCTGGAAAATTTTTAATTTTAAACGACAGGTGGCACCACCTGTCAAAATCAGAGACATTTGGATTATTATAAAATGACATTAAGTTAGCCCCACATGTTTGGTATCAGGTTACATGACGAGTATAATGCATCGCCGCCACCGAAGGCGGCGGGGGCTGCGCCTCGGTCAGAATCAAGATCAGGATCTAGATCGGGGTCCAGATCTAAGTCGAGCTCTAGATCTAACCTGTCTCAATAAGAAGAAGACATATTATTTTAATTTTTATAAAAATGGCGTATGTAAAGATGGCGGTTTGCCCATGCGTAAACCAACTTTCTTATTAAGCGGTGTAGAGGTATAGTGTTTGATGTCATGGTAATCGGCTCAAAGAGTAAAATTCAAAAATAGTATCTACCGCCGCCGGAGGCGGTGGTGGGGGGCGGTGCAAACCAACGTTCTTATTAAGTGATGTAGAGGTATGATGTTTGGTATCATTTTACTTGGATCAACGAGTAGAATTCAAATATGGCGCAAACCAACTTTTTTCTTATTCTTTGGTTTAGAGGGCAAGTGTTTGAGGTAGTCTCACTGAACAACGACATCGTTTTCAACTTTCGTTATCTTTAAAATCTCCGACAAGTTACCCTGTTAGCAATCTGGTTTAAGGTTAGAAATAAAACAATTGATTTAAATACAATTAATTTATTACGATTAATAAGACATAGATATTAAATTATTACATAACAGCTCTTGCTTACATGTTAAAAGAAATTTAATTAAAAATAAAACAATTAATTTATTGTATTGGTTCACAAGACACACACACACACACAATATATATATATATATATATATATATATATATATATATATATATATATATATATATATATATATATAATTATTACTAACGGCTTATACGATACCAGTTAGAGGTTTATATTCAAATACACAATCATGAATAACTAAACAGTAAGCTCTGGTTCAATTAGGAAAATTGTCTTTACTCATAAACCCCACTTTGATGTCCACCGTTGAAGACTTGATTGACTCGTTCTAATGCTGATATTCGATTGCAAATGGAGCTCGATCTTTAAACTCATCATAATTTGAGATGCTCTGACATGTTTTTATAACAAATAATTTTTGAAAATCTGTATACATCTGATAGGCTTCAGCATATTTACATTTCTCGAAATCCATATTCATAGATTCATAAAGGTAGCATTCTGGATTTAGGAACACTCGTAGATCTACCATATCAATGTTATCGAAGAAGTCACCTTTCTTTCTTACGTTGTCTTTCCGATATGTTTGAAATGCTATAATCACATATCTAGGTCTTTCTAAGTTTGTTGCGGCCATCACATGTCAATCATTTTAGAGGAACCTATTGATGTAACCATTCAACCTAATTTTTATACTTACACTTCGTTTGCTAAGATATTATTTTAATATATATCTTAAGTATGGTAACATCCATTTTAAAATCCAAAAGAGTTATAAAGTACAAAACTAAGAAAATAACAATTATTTGTTTTCACACATTTGTGCTAGTTTACCTAACAAACCAAACTAAATGTCTTGAAGAGTAGCATTTAATTTTGTAAACCAACACGTCTAAATTATTTTTAGAGTGATCTTTGTCGAGGTGTAGCTTTCAAGTTTTATTTGTTTTCAAACATTCATGTTAGTTTACCTTACAAACCAAACTAAATGTCTTGAAGCCTTCAATTTTCGTAAACCAACACATCTCTATCATTTCAGAGTAATCTTAATCATGTAACCAGTCAAACTAATTGTCTTGAGGTACAGCTTTTATGTATGTATGTAATTTAAATTTTGATAGTGTAAAAAATTAAAAAGTTTGATATATAAAAAATAAGAAAAGAGAGTTGATTGCTTATTACAGCTACAAGATAGTCACATTTAGAGTTTCATCTAGGGGGCCGGGATTTCGGCCCCCTAGATGAGCCGGAAACAACATATCGATTAACACCAAAACCGCTACATACTTGGTAGACTTTGGTGGACCGCTGACTGTAAACGACATGATATGTGATACATATGTGTGCAAGGATTTGATATTCAATTTGGTGTGTTGGATATCCAAGCATTTTATGAAAAATGTAACGAAATGATTTTTTAATTTCTGCATAAGTAAATTTAATCAGAAATATAGGGTCAATGTTTAAGAAACCGAAGTGAAATTATAAGAACATTAAAAACAAACATTCTGATACCGAAGTGATCCGAAACACGTTGTATGATGTAAATTCTTTAAATCTCTTTAACAGAATATAGACAGAAGTCAAATACCTTAAGGCAAATAGAAAGACATACATAGCAGATGTGGCTGTGGAGAAGTGTATTCAGAACATTATTAATTTACTTAGTTTTAATTATACTAATATAACAGTCTATGTAATAATATGGAAAAACTAACAAAACAGAAAAAACATATTAATTTTAACAAATAATTTTCTTCACATACAATAACATCTGAATTTATTTAATAAGTGTCAGTGTATGAAAATATACTCATTCGACTAATTTAAATCTGTAAACTTCCAAGAAACCAGGGCAACACAACCAACCAGCCAACTAGCCAGCCAACCAACCAACCAACCAAGACAACCAACCAACCATCCAACCAACCAACCAAGACAACCAACCAAGACAACCAACCAACCAACCAATCGTCTTGAGGTGTAGCTTTTATATATGTATGTATGTAATTTAAATTTCGATAGTGTAAAAAATTTTAAAGTTTCATATATAAAAAAATAAGAAGACAACGGATCCTAGACACTCCATTTAAATACATGTAAATTTTCTAGTCTAGTATGGACAGTCAAGTCTACCTCTGAGCATTTAAGTCAACCCTGGACATAATTATAACGGTGTTTAAATACAAATAGATTGAATTATTTTGCAGAGAATCAGGTATGGACAAGGTATTATTAATAATAAAAAACAGACGTAAAATATAAAAATATAATATATTTACTCATGTGTACCCTACAAGTTAACTAATTTCAAAATTGTCTCTGCAATTCTGCTTTTTTATTTAGACCCAGTTCCATTAACTGTGTGATCAGCTGTTTCTTTTGAACTTGTTTTTCTCTGTACGCCTTTCTGATTGCAATTCATTTTTCTGTTTAGTAAAACAGTATGCTCTTTTCATTAGCTTCTTGTCTTCTACGAATACCCGAAGCTCCTCAGTCGCACTGACAAGTCTCTTTATTGTGTAATTCTTTTACTGATGTGTAAGCTGATACGTTTTCAACTCCTTTTGATGCTAAACATGATATTTCGTCTCTTACAGAAGCACACGTTCTTTCTCTACCACGCAGCCAAGAATCACAGTACACTCGCCTAGAATAGTGCTAATGTGGTGTGTCACGAAGGCCATCACCATCTCGTTGAAGAGGTTTCTGCCCATCTGCACAAGCAATATACCTTAATACTCCCAACAGCATGATCTAGACAAATTATTTTCTTGAAAGTGGTTTAGGGATGCAAACGTCGCCCTACACGTTGCAGCTTCTGTTAGATCCTTGAACCGCAGACCCATTTGTAAAATGTATCAAAGCCTGCATGTATTCATACACCACACTTCCATCGTCTACTTCTAGTCAACACCGACAAATCGAATACCACTTCATATTTGGTACACAAACTAACACATTAAAATCTTGTTTATTTAAGAGAAGATGAAACCACTGTGTAGCACACTCTTCGTAATTTTTGGCCATTTACTGTGGTGAAATCGCCTTAATACCATTAACATTTAGTAAACTCAGGTAATCAGCTTTTGACATGGAAGTCATCTTGAAAATACTAGCCATGTACACTTAGACTATTCCATATTGTCGTGAAACACCGTTGTTGTTAGGATCAAACAAAACATCGGTGTTGTTCGGATCAGACAAACAACCATTCAACTCGTCTTAATATTCGACAGACAGCACAGACAGCTGTCTAACAGTCCGGTCAGGTAAGCTCGGAGGCGTGTGGTGGAACGGTCGGATCAGCTAGGTGGCGGGTGATAGGTCGGGTCAGCCACCCTAAGTGGCTGACCCGAACAGACTCGCCACCTAGAAATGTGATTCTAGCTTATTGTTGTAATAAGCAATCAACTCTTCTTATTTTTTTATATATCAAACTATTTAATTTTTTACACTATCTAAAATTAAATTACATACATACATAAAAGCTGTACTTCAACATAATTAGTTTGACTGGTTACATGATTAAGATTACCCTGAAATGATAGAGATGTGTTGGTTTATGAAAATTGAAGGCTTCAAGACATTTAGTTTGGTTTGTAAGGTAAACTAGCATGAATGTTTGAAAACAAATAAAACTTGAAAGCTACACCTAGACAAAGATCACTCTAAAAATGATTGACACGTGTTGGTTTACAAAATTGAATGCTACTCTCCAAGACATTTAGTTTGGTTTGTTAGGTAAACTAGCACAAATGTGTGAAAACAAATAATTGTTATTTTCTTAGTTTTGTACTTTATAACTCTTTTGTATTTTAAAATAAATGTTACCATACTTAAGATATATATTAAAATAATATCTTAGCAAACGAAGTGTAAGTATAAAAATTAAGTTGAATGGTTACATCAATAGGTTCCTCTAAAATGATTGACATGTGATGGCTGCAACAAACCTAGAAAGACCTAGATATGTGATTATAGCATTTCAAACATATCAGAAAGATAACGTAAGCAAGAAAGGTGACTTCTTCGATAACATTGATATGGTAGATCTACTAGTGTTCCTAAATTTAGAATGCTACCCTTATGAATCTATGAATATGGATTTCTAGAAATGTAAATATGCTGAAGCCTATCAGATGTATACAGATTTTCCAAAAAAAATTTGTTATAAAAACATGTCAGAGCATCTCTTAAATTATGATGAGTTTAAAGATCGATCTCTATTTGTAATCGAATATCAGCATCAGAATAAGTCAATCAAGTCTTCAACGGTGGACATCAAAGTGGAGTTTATGAGTAAAGAAAATTTTCCTAATAGAACCAGAGCTGAATGTTTAGTTATTCATGATTGTGTATTTGAATATAAACCTCTAACTGGTATCGTAAGAGCCGTTAGTCATAATTTTATATATATATATATATATATATATATATATATATATATATATATATATATATATATATATATATATATATCTTGTAAACAAATTCAATAAATTAATTGTATTTAAATCAATTGTTTTATTTCTAACGTTAAACCAGATTGCTAACAGGGTTACTTGTCGGAGATGTTAAAGATAACGAGAGTTGAAAACGATGTGGTTGTTCAGATGAGGCTACCTCAAACACTTGCCCTCTAAACCAAAGAATAAGGAAAAAAAATCGTTTGCGCATTTGCCATATTTGAATTCTACTCGTTGATCCAAGTACAATGATACCAAACCATACCTCTACATCACTTAATAAGAACGTTGGTTTGCACCGCACCCCACCACCCCGGCGGCGGTAGATACTATTTTGAATTCTAGTCTTCGAGCCGATTACCAAACATTATACCTCTACACCGCTTAGTAAAAAAAGTTGGTTTGCGCATGCGCAAACCGCCATTTTTAATACGTCATTTTTATAAAAATGTAAATGATAGGTCTTATTCTTATTGAGACATGTTAGATATAGATCTCGACTTAGATCTGGACACCGATCTAGATCCTGATCTAGATTCCGACCGGAGGCGTAGCCCCCGCCGCCTCGAATGCCGCCTCCGGTGGCGGCACTGCATTCTACTAGTCACGACGAGTAACATGATACCAAACACGTGGGGGCTAACTTAAAAACTAATAAAGTTAGTTTGCGCAAGCGGGTGGTGCCACCTGTCGTTTAAAATGTTTAATTTCCCGGGTTTTTCACTTCCCGTCGACCATCTTGGACGACATCTTGGATGACGTCATCTCAGGTTAGACTCCTATTGGTCATTATCCAGCCGCCATCTTGGAATGTCAAAGGTCAGCCGCCATCTTGGAAGGTCACATGCCAGCTGCCAGCCGCCATATTGGACGCCATCTTGGATGACGTCATATCAGGTTAGACCCCCCTACTCTGTGAAGTCACTGCGCGCATGTGCCGTGGTGGGTGGTGTAGGGTGGTGGGCCCAGAATGCCCCATCTATACCTACTAACGAACTCTGACACTGGATCATCATCACTGGTGCTTAATTCTTCAACACAAACTTTTGTGGCTAGAAGTATTTGGAACTGATTCAAGCAGTAGTTTGCCATCACTGGACATGTAATTTTCAGAGCCAATGCCTGTCATCAGATATTCACAATTCATTCTCAACATTTTATGCCTTCAAGGTTCAAATACCCCCGCTTCTTGTTGACCACTAGTGTTTTAATCACAGTCGGTATTATCAACTTTCTTAGGTGGAGTAGCATATATTATCTATTCCAGTATTGGACCAATCATTATTTTTTATTTACTCGAAAAGCTGGGCTATGGATAATTTACAAATAAGTAAATATATTTCTGTTAGTAAAATAATATTCACAATGACAAAAAAATATTCACCAATGAGAGGGGATACCGGGAATGGTTGACAACTGAGGCAGGTTGGCACAGATTTTAATTCATGCATTAATTACTATAGAAGAGCACGGACCTGACAAAGTATACTACATTAGCATGTCCTTAATTTTAGGTTGTGCTATGGAATGTGTTGCTAATGCAAAATTTTTGGTAAGTGAATTTGTGTTTTCCTGCCTCGAAAGCAAATTTCTTTATGAGCTACTTGCATGTCTTTTTGTACCTTTTAAATTATGGCTTCTGGTAATGTGTAAGGTTGTTTTGGGTTCATTGACTTTAAACATGATATTGAATGACCACAAGCTTCTGAGTCCTGCAATGGAATGGTGGTATGCTAATTTTTACAATGGTGTCAGCAATAGAGAACGAGGCTAACATGAATTTGATAATTGATTGCCGCAGAGAATCAACTGGCAACATAATCAGTAGGTAACACTGGAGGTATACAATTAAATTTCAGCTTTTATTATGTGATTAGGTTTCTCATAAAATCGTTTATTATGTTTAAGGTGGTGGGTTTGGTTGGCACGTGTGTCTACCGACCTCAAACTGTGACAACCAACACCAATTATGTATATCAACCCCATTACTCCCAAAGTTACATTTTATCTTTAGAACAAGGGGAAAATATGTGTACCTGCCTACTTTATAAATTTTAAAAACATTGATAAGAAATGCGAAACCGAAATAGATCAGCGTTTGCCCAATATAGGTGTAATATGAATATAATAAAATGAAAGTATTTAATTACAACATAAGTGACCCACTAATTAATAATCTATGTCAAAAGTTATTAAGGCAATGTCGTTGTCTCTACACGTCAGTATTTGTTTTGTAATTGAATTTGCCTAATCTGCAAGTTGCAAATAGCTACAGTTGTTTACATGTTTACGAGATTGCACTTTTCTGAAGCCATCTTATTAATTTTATCATCGTATTTAGAAACTTAAGCGATATTGCAATGATTTTTTTTTATATGTGTAATTAGATATGACCTAAAACGGTTCTGTATATAATCAGTGATCTGTTAAAAATCATCATTACCAATTATTTAATTGAAGAATGTAATTCTTCCGTATTGAAATTATTCTCAATTAATAAGTTTAAGTCTCAGTTAAAATTGAATTGGTGAGTTCAAAAACAGTATAAGTCCAAAAAATGCCGCTTTTTAGTTGACATAGCCAAAGTGTTTAAAAATTGACTCTCTATCGATTGGTCTAAGGACCAGTACTCCAAAAACTACCGTTATGTCGCTACGCAATAAGTATTTATGACGATGAATTTAAAAACAGTACTATTCTTAGGCTCAACGCTCAGATCAATAGCTGTGGGTGTATGCATTCGAGATCCTTAATATGAAAGATAATACTGCTATCCTTTATACTTATCATGGAGGTCAAGCTCAGAAGGGACCAGATGAAATAGGTACCTTTCTAAACGATTACATACAATCTCACATTTCCGCATATATTTTCACATCTTTTCTGATGGAGATCCAGGACAAAAACGCAATAACCCTGTCGTTCGACTCCTTCTGGCACTACAGTAATCTCGGCGTTTCAAGAATATAAACCACTATTTTCCCGTCAGAGGCCATTCATTTCTGCCATGTGACAGGGACTTCGGAACATTCGAGAGATTAGTAAGGCATCATGACCGGATTTACTTACTATTAGAGTATGAAGACATAATGTTAACCTGCAGAAGAAAAAACCTGTTTACTGTGAAGACCATAACTTACAAAGACATTATCGATTTTAGCAACTGGGGACTCGACAGCTACAAAAGAACGACCACTGTATTTGGGTTTCGATACAATAATGCAAAAGCTTTTACAATTAATAACTAAGCTACAGAAGAACGACCACTGCATCCGGGTTTCGGTGGAATAATGCAGAAGCTTTTACAATTTACAACTAAGCTACAAAAAAACGACCACTGCATTTGGGTTTCGAGGCAATAATGCAGAGGCTCTCACAATTTTCAACATCAATCAGTTTGTCTACGACAGTTCGACTCGAGAATATGTCACCTCGTATGGCTACATCAATGATTTTATTCCCCACACTTTAAGGTTTTGATAGAAAATATCCTTAGACTCCACTTTCCATAGAGACAGCCTATAAAGAATCCATTCCGATAACGAAAAAAACTCACTGATATCAAGAAAGTACTGAAATATATAACTGGTGAGATTTTGGAGTTCTACTATTACGTTGGTTTTTGGCCGACAACGTCTAATAATGAACAAGAGTGAAAGTAGCAATCCACTTTACTGAAAACATATTCCATATTCAATATTTTTACGGGAAAAGGTTATGTAAACTTCTAAATAAAACCCAATTTGATATATGTCCTATTTAAACTTCTTAAAGCTACAAAATTTTCTTCGTCAAAATTGATTGAGTTCAAGAATATAAGTGTAAGTCCACATTGTTTTTTGGCTTATAGCTCCGTTCTATTTATTTTCTTTTTACAATTCTTCTCGCAGAGATGTTGCTTATAAGCCTTCTGCACATACCAAAGTTGTATTTCCCTTAATGAAAAATCTAGGAAGTTTTTTTGATTATCTCAAAAGTAACTTTTTGGACTAATATTGCTTTTGAACTCATCAATTCAATTACTATGTCGGTTTTATTATTTCCTATATAATCTGACAGATTATGTATTCTGCAGAATTGAGCATGCATTCCACTGAACTGTTCTAAAATTATCTTTTATGTCTAATTCTAAACCATTGTTACTACCGTAGGAGATACTTGATAACATATTTTTTGAGGATTGTTTTATATCAGTTAGTTAGTTAAAATGGATTAGATGGCCTCGGAAGCTCAACTCCATTAGCTACAGATTTTTCTAATTCAGTTTTAATATCAGAAATGTTAGTTTTTTTTTGGCAATATTACTAACGCTTTTTCATTTATTTCAGTTAGAAATGGGACAACTTTTTCTTTTTGTACTCCAAAAAGTACTCTCTGTATGGGCTAGAAATTATAGACTGTGATAAGTACTTTTGGGTGGGAGACCAACATGCCTTTCTGTTTTTATGCTTGTTTAATTACGTTTTGTACTGATGTGCCACATTTTATTTGATTTTGTTTCCTGTACTCGAAGAACCTGGTTATGTTTTGTTAAATTAAACGCCGATTTTGGTAACACTCAACGTTTAATAATAACTATGTAAATTTATAAAGAATTAATTATGTCATGTGCTTTAGAGTTCATGGGAACTCAACGAATGAATTATGATTATGCTACTGCAAGCATGTTGCTTGTCTTCAGAAGAACTAATTTAAATACCAAATTTTCATACGCTATACAATTTTACCTGTAATCGGTTAGCATACCTATGGTCGATTCTAAGCAATAGATGACCCTTTTTGGGTTATTCCTAATCACCCTTAAAATTGTATTTCACAGGTGGTAAATATTATAATAAAGAAAGCTACTAAGAAATATGTAAATTTGAAATGTGTGATCCTTCAGACGAGACTCCTTAACAATGCTTAGTAATGTTATTACTAAAACCTACTTTGTTCTTGTTGGGGCGGGCTTTTTATTTGTCGAGGATTGACGTAAAGTGGGAGTTGGTAGGGTTAGAAGCTCATTAAACCCGTCAATGCTCAATCGGTCATATGTCAACGTCCCAGAGTATGTTGAGTTTTTCTAAAACGCCAGCCTCCTTAAAGGCGAGGTTTCTATTTGCCATAATTTCCTTGATCCTTTTCTGTTTTTATAAAAACTGGACAAGACCTGGATGTAAAGTTATGATTTTTTCCACATTTTTACATAGGCATTGAGTGTTTTTGCACACTTTTGTCGTGCGACTATAGCGAAAGCATCTCATACCTCGCACAACAGGGTAAATGTACGGATCTACTTCCAAACTGACTCCCATATCCTTATAAATTTTGGTATTTGATCCCACGAATCGGTGACAGAAATTTCGAATTTTTCTTTTCTATATATAAATCTTGATGCTGGAACGAACATTTTTGGTCTATCGGCCTGTACATCTGTCTGTTAGTAGGCGCAATAACTTTTGAACGAATTGATATCTCAGCTTCAAATTTGCTATACAGTTAGCACCCGACAAAGGAAAGATCTCATCTTCAAACTTGGTATACAGTTAGCACTCGACAAAGGAACGCTCCGAATTGTTTTGGGTAACATTTCTTTATAGGGACTGACCATTCAAAGCATCTGCATGTGAAACGCTCATATACAAAAAGCTGCCATAATTACCCTGAAAATTCAAGTTACAGATAAAAAATATCAAGCTCAAGGCTCCGGAATATTTCCGTTGCTATCTGAAGGTTGCCTTGTTTTCGACTTTCACGGTAACATTAATTATCACAGCTATGTGAAAGTTATGATCCAATTTACAGCACTATTTGTATTGTTTATGTAAGTGTTGCATTCAAATTTTAAAAACAGCATCAATTCTTAAAGGGACAGAAAACGTCAAAACACGTAACAAAAAACGTTTACCACATGTACTTCTGGTGCCTTAAGGGGATACCTACATCTACTTATTTTTACAGGAACTATTGTTGTAACATTTGCTGTTAGATGCTACTTTCTTTGCCATATATGCGTATTTTTTGGCGACGCAATAGCGTTTAGCGTTTGCAATTACACTGTATAAAGCCCTGTTTCCATCCGTGGCATATCGTTCGGCCGACAGTTCGTTGGGCCGACACATCGTAAAGTCGACACTATAATAGAGCGGCGATTCGACTGAGAATACCGCTTTTTCAGTATTTGTCTGGCCGACTGGCTGAAGCCTAATATTGATCTCTGCTTCATATTTAGTTGCGAAACATGACATATAAGCGATATTGAAATAAAAATGACAATTTATATGCGCGCGGGGCAATACGCTCTCTTTATATGTTTAAAATGGCTTACATAATACAGTTATTTGTGTAAAAAAATATGTTGAGTTATTAGATACAAATAAACAT
Organism: Tillus elongatus; assembly: GCA_964006375.1. NCBI lineage: Eukaryota > Metazoa > Arthropoda > Insecta > Coleoptera > Cleridae > Tillus > Tillus elongatus. Next base: position 82,706,716 of record OZ023264.1, read on the forward strand.
ATTTATGGGTAATTGATTGTTATATATGTAAATATGTATAAAACTCAATCCTGACTCACCTTAATGAAAAGGTCATTTTCTAATAAAAAAAAATCAATTTATATAAGATTTATTCCATATTTTAATTACAAAAATACAACTTAAAGTGAAGCCACATATTATTAACCATTTATTTTCAAAGAAGTTATTTGATGACATCAGTAGGTATAGATGGGGGGTTCTGGGACCGCCACCCGCCACCGCCACCGGGCGGAGTGGCGGAACTGACCAGACCCGACGGCCCCCGACCTAACCCGAGCACAAGGTGGTGGACCCGACGGCCCCCGACCTAACCCGAGCACAAGGTGGTGGACCCGACGGCCCCCCGACCTAACCCGAGCACAAGGTGGCGGAGCCACTAACCAGACCCGAATATCTCCACCACCTGACTTCGTATTTAACCCGAACAAGTAGCGAACTAACCTGAGATGACGTAATCAAATTCAAAAGCCAACTAACCTGTATTATGCAAACGAGGAACCGCCATTTAAAATAACATGCGTAATAAGAAGGTAATTATTAGTAATAAATATAAACCACTTGCCAAAGACAGCTAACCTGAGAAGTATATGAAAATTCGTTAACAGAACGCACTTGCTGCGTTTAGCTTATTTATGTAAAAATTGCTCAGTAACTCACCAAACGTTGTCATCGCCTTCAGACATAGGACCACACTAGCACTTAATTTTTTAAAACACCAATTTTCACGCTTTACACAAAATAACTAGTTCCATATTAATAACACCTGTAAACAGATTTACAAAAGGGCAATGCGTTATGTAAGACATATAGCCTCTCCAACTATTAAAAAATAACCCTGTTTTATTTAAATGTAACCAAACAGTAATACACTTAAACATCTGATGGATTTTAGGTAAGATTCCAAAAATTATTAAACACATAATTGTCATGACCGCGCCCGACTGATGATTTAAACTGTTAATAGCGGGTTACTCACCTAAACCGGAAAGACTTGCGATAACGGGTAATCAGCTGATATACTAATGCGTTTGCACTAAAATCATAACGTTTTATTTCGCTTCCCAGATCATATGACGGCTTTAGTTTAAATAGAGAATCGGTAGCGAATTTTTATATAAGTTATTTGGTGTAAATTATTTTATTATAAAATTGAAATATATGTTTTTTATATCGTAAACCCACCAAATTTGTTTCTTAGACAACGGTTTAAGGTTAGAAATAAAACACTCGATTGTAATACAATGAATTTATTAGGAGTAATAAGATTTACATACAAAATATTACATAATGGCTCTTACAATACCAGTTAGAGGTTTATATTCAAATACACAATCATGAATAATTAAACAGTAGGCCCTAGTTCTCGGAGCAAAATTGTCTTTATTCATAAACTCCACTTTGATGTCGACTGTTGAAGACTTGATTGATTCATTCTGGTGTTGGCAATCGATTACAAATAGAGCTCGATCTTTAAACTCATCATAATTTAAAAGAGGCTCCGACATGTTTTTATAGTAAAAACTTTTTTGAAAATCGGTATACATCTGGTAGGCTTCAACATATTTTGATCTTTCGAAATCCATATTCATAGCTTCATAAGGGTAGCATTCTGAATTTAGGAACACTCGTAGATCTACCATACCGATGTTATCGAAGAAGTCACCTTTTTTGCTTATGTTATCTTTCCGATCTGTTTGAAACGCTATAATCACATATCTAGGTCTTTCCAAGTTGGTTGCAGTTTTAACAGCCCACACATCTCTGTTTATATCTCTGAGTGATGGTAGCTCATATATATCCCATTTCCGATATGCGAGAAATATAGATGTGTCTTTTGCTATTTTATCCATCAGTTCCAGCTTCATTTGATCGTTTGGAAATACATGTTTTGCTTTTAAAAACATGTTGGTTACAGTTATCTTAGATCTTGCTGTACCTGTGCTGTAATAGCAGTTGGAATCATTTCGAGCTCTTGTAAATCGGAAAGTATGTTTACCACAGAGAACTCCTTTAAAGTGATGAAAGAAACTGAAGAGGAACCAAAGAGGTAGGAGCAAGTGAAACTTGTTATCGTTTAAGGTGATGTGATCTGATGATACATTCAACCCAGCATTGCTAAGAGATTTTGCTTCATTCTTACTAAACGAAAGCAGAGTTTTGATGTTTGTTATGGTGTATGGATCTCGTACTCGCTCCACTTCCTTGTTATTTAATTCATAGATCATTGATTCAAACAGAGCTACTCCTCCGTTATTTGACATGTGGCAGACACCAGTAGCATTTTGTACTGCTAGAGGTTCCAGAGCACCTTCGATTATTAGAGCTGACTCTGCTAGACATACGAATGCATTTTGCTGATTGATGTTTATTTCAACTTCATCGCTGTTACCAAACGATTTAGTTGATGAATAGTAAGACCTAAGTTCTTCTCGATCAATGGAGTCGTCAAACTTGGGGTCTTTGAATATTTCTAGTTTTGATGACATGATAACCAAGACTTTTAAGGAATTCAATATTATCGGAACGAAGTGTATGCTTCAAAGGAGCTGATTGTACTAAATTTGTTTTGGTAGATTCGCTTGCTTTTATATCTTTAAAGACTAGCATTCTAGGCAATCTTTTTAAGCTCTAAGCGAACAGACACCTCTTCACCTTGAAAGTTTACAGGAACTGAATCTTGATCCACGATGTCGATGCTTATATTTGAAATCTCTCGTTTGTTTACTGGTAAATAAATTAGATTCTTAGGTTCTATATCGATTGCATAACCAGGATCGACCATCGGTGCAAACTCATATAACGTATGTGAAGGTTTTCCATTATAGTAAGAACCAGACACAATATTAGTTTCTATACGAATCTGTTTAACATCCACTATTTCAACAGGTAAATCAGATTCATGGAAGACACCTGGTTGAAGAACTTGCTTTGAAAATCCCAGCATTCGCCCAATCGAATCATCAGATTCAAAACTGATATTTGTGAAACACTTTATTTCACATCTAATGGTGTTGGGATTAGGTCTTAGAATCAAAGCTAGCTGCTTTTGTTCACGTGTTGCTGTAGCACCAACAAGTTCATTTTGAAGCAAGTTTTCCAAATGTGTTATTTCATATGCACCAGTAGGTATCGTGATGATTCTCCAAGCAGCTCCTTCTTTTACATAAAATTTATTTTTACCTTTATATATGTTAGGTATGTTGTTGTATGTGTGAAAACCTATCAAAGCAACTGCATAACTACCACCTGGATCCAATTCAATTGGAGGATCGTAGTCTGTTGACAGATGACAACTGCGATCTTTCAACGTGAAGGTTTGCGACATGACTGAAACACAGATACTACTGTTTAAGGCTTTTATTTAAAAATTTTAAACATAAATGACCACAATTATAAGTATTATATTTCTGATACACATCATGATTGTACATTAGAGTAGCGTCTTTAAGGTAACGCTGCAGCTCAACTGGTGGCTTCAAGTTTCCATATGAGTCAAAGTACACGGCTGTGTCACCACGTTTCTTAACTGCAACCCAATGACTGCCAGGTTCCTTGTTTGTTTGCAAATTCATGATAAGTGATTCATTCTTGCGTGGCCCATTCGATGGCAAAGTATCTCGCATGTATACACCTCTAAAATATGGAATTTTCATTTTACCAGCAAATTTCACAAGGTCTTCATTTGTTAGAGGTCTTGCTGGTAAACATCTTACTCGTTTTTTGGTTTCTGCAAATACAACCCATAACCGCTACGCTGCTTCTTCAGATATAACCCTTTACCGAGTCTCTTATACTTTGGTTTTAATTTCAAACCATTACCTCTCTTACCCATAGCAATAGCCTCCATCGTTTTGTTATGCCGTTCTTCTTCTTCTAGTTTTTGTTTGGCTGATTTGGCATCGTTAACTGCTTTAGCAATGCCTGCAGCACCGCCACCCAGAGCACCTAGCGCTGACAGGCCACCAAAAATTAAAGGTAGTAGTGGAAGGAAGCCTCCGCTTTTAGGTATTGGAATAACTCGCGGTTTCAGCACATTCTTGCGCCCACCAATCTGTTTAACAATTGCGTGAGCGATATCAAACACAGCATTCTCTGATGGAATAAGATTTCTGTCTTTTAGAACTTCTCCAATCAGACTAAGAATGTTTTTAAAGGGAACTTTTTTCCTCGGTTTTGAGTTGATTACATCAAGACCCATACCGAGCTTTCTTTTAACTTTCATGGTGTTTGTAACACTCCAAGCGGCTAACTTTTCACCAAAACTCGCGTCCTTTGACTTGACTCTCTCCCAAGCTCGATTCTCCAACACTTCGTCGGCTCGATGCCTATTACTTAACTCTTTTGATTGAGAGTAAGCGATGTCGTGGTCTCGACAAGCACGGTCTAAAGGATTGATACCTTGATCACTTCTAGCAAGACGTTCTTTAAGTTTAGTACCCGGGCCACAAAATTGATAACCAGGAACGTGCAGCTCAACAGGTAGCTTGTTAATAGCTGTGTTTACAAGACCTTCACCCTGTGACACCAACATTGATACTAACTGTGTGATCCGCTTACATGTCTATATTTATATACATACTCGAAAAATATAGTTTAGTTCCAGTCAAGATGCACACCATCAAACACGCTTCTGTCTTACCTATTACAAATATAGACGATGTTGTTGATACAGCAGAACAACAACTAAGGCATGGTCCTCTCTTCCCAAACACAGTTAGAGGTATCATATGTGGTCCTAGTGGGTGTGGTAAAACAAATGTTATGTTAAGTTTATTGTTTGAACCGAACGGCTTAAAGTTTGATAACGTGTATGTGTATTCAAAGTCTCTGTATCAACCTAAATATAAGATGTTACAAAGGGTGTTGGATGCTACAAAAAGTGTTGGTTATTATCCATATAGTGAAAACGATGAACTATTAGATCCAGCAGAAGCCCAGGACAACTCGGTGTTTATATTCGATGATGTGGCTTGTGACAAACAAGATAAAATGAGAGCATACTTTAGTATGGGGAGACATAAGAATATTGATTCATTCTATCTCTGTCAAACATATACTCGAATACCCAAACATCTGATACGTGATAACGCTAACGTTTTGATTCTCTTTAAACAAGATGAAACGAACTTAAAACACATCTATGACGATCATGTGACCACTGATATGGACTTTAAACAATTTAAAAATATATGTTGTCAATGCTGGAATGGTAATAAGTATGGTGTGTTGGTGATTGTAAAAGAAAACGAAGTCCACAGAGGGAGATATAGAAAAGGATTCGATAGCTACATATTAATCTAATGGTCTACAACCAACAACAACAAAGAGATGTCTAGCAGGACAACCAACCAGCTAACAAGACAGACAACCTGTCTAAAACAACCTGTCTAAAACAACCTGTCTAAAACAACTTGTCTAAAACAACCTGTCTAAAACAACTTGTCTAAAACAACCTGTCTAAAACAACTTGTCCAAAACAACTTGTCTAAAACAACCTGTCTAAAACAACCTGTCTAAAACAACCTGTCTAAAACAACCTGTCTAAAACAACCTGTCTAACAACCTGTCTAACAACCTGTCTAACAACCGGGTCTACCTGTTGTGTTAGATACCTAACACTAGATAGGCAGACATACAACCAATTCAAAGCTAGTACACCTTAAACCACATAACTGTTTGCATCTCTTAACACGAAACAAATAACTTTAGCAAGATGGAGGTGATGGGTAAACAAGAGAGAAAAATCAAGAAAAAGATTTTACAACTTGCCGAAAACATTCGAAAAAAACATTTAATGCTTAAGCTTGGTAGAGCTGAGAATGATGAAGCCCTGCAGCGTTTATATAAACCACTTGTTGACCCACTGAGTGAAATATCTAAAAATACATCAACGCTTAAACTGCAGTCACCAGCTGAACAAATCAAAGAAGAAGCGGTACCAGAAAAGAAACCCAAAGTTGAGTTCCTTAAAGACCATGAAGTTTTTGAAGCCGAACCAGAAGTAGAGACAAGTTTTGATGAGGATATCCCAACATTTGAAGAGCTTGAGGCAGATCTACAAACTGTCACAAACAACCCAGCATATCAAGAATTTTTGAAGCAATATCCTGAACGAGTTCGATATTATGTAGACAAGTATTTTACTGAACCACCGAGGCTTGCTACTATTGATCAAACGTATGGTGCTCGCTACGCTAAAGATACTGGTAGTTGGAGTCTTGGCAATAAACACTTGGACTTTACTGATAATGACATTCGACTAGGTCAAAGGAGATATCCGCAAACACAAGGTCTGCTAGAATTGATATTTATGAAAACACCTAGAGGGTATACCTATGACGATCTTCAACACTATAGAGATATTCTAGAAGCAACTAGTGTTCATAAAATGAACTACGATCCCAACGCACGAACCAAGGGTTGTTCCTCGGAAAAGTATCTGACTCTAATAAAACCAGTTATAAACCCAAGAGGACGAAGATCCTCAACTCCTCAAGGTTTTGGTTACGACACACATCATAACGCAGAACAAAAAACTGAACCTAGAGCTCAGAATGTAAGCAGCAACACTAACAACTATATGCTACAAAATAACAAACAAATAGAATATGTCTATTGGGATGACATAAATGAGTTGGTTGATAGACTTAGACTTTTAGTAGCTTCCCAAGCTGCTGGTAATAATGCTCATAACAATGAAATTCAGTCAATCATTGAAGAACTGAAGGAGGTTGGTGTTATCGCCTAATATACCTACATATATCACAGATATACCTACCTTAGTGCTTAGTATAAAAATGTCTATCGATAAGTTCGGACGTTCCCAATCCAATAAAGGTTCTAAGTTTAAAATTATTGAAAGAGAGATTTTCCCAAGAACTGATAGTGGTGATTTTGATTTGCAAAGCCATAGATTGTGTAACATCGCTGATCCAGTCGATGCAACAGATGGTGTAAATAAAAAATTTGTTGATGTATGGATAGACGACTATCAGAAGAACAAAGATGAGGTAAAACAAAGAATCATTGCCATACTACTTGAAGCTGTACACAAACCTGAGTTGGAAGATTTAAAAAACGAATTTGAAAATAAATTGAAAATTTTAGCTAAGAACATAACTACTCAAGTTTTAAAAGATATTGATGTGTTAAAGAATAAGAAGCTAAAGAATAAGCTGGGAGAAATAGACAGCAAACTAAAAGATTTACATGATAAGTGGATACTTTTAAATCCAACATCACCATGAGACGCAAAACTGTTGAACCATCTAATACCAAAAAACAAATTATTGATGAGTTATATAAACCAGCAAGAATCAATTTTAAACGTAGACGTACAATAATCAAAGGTTTAAATGATTTGTGGCAGATTGATTTAGCAGAATGTACAGACTACTACAAAGCAAACTCTGGTTACAAGTATATTTTAGTGGTTATTAATTGTTTTTCAAAGTATGTGTGGACTCGCCCTCTTAAATCTAAAACTGCTGAAGAGGTGACTAAAGCTATGGCTGATATTTTATCTACTAGTACAGCGCCCTCTAGCATCCAGTCTGATCTTGGCCGCGAGTTCTATAACTCAAAATTTAACGCCTTAATGAAAAAATATAACATCAATCACTACAGCACTTATAGTGTGAAGAAGGCTGCAATGGTGGAAAGAGTCATACGTACCTTGAAAGAGAAGATCTATAAAAATTTCAACTTGATTGGTTCCTACAAGTGGATTAATACACTACCTGACGTCACTGCTGCTTACAACGCTACTGTTCATCGAACAACTGGTGTAAAACCTCAAGATGTTAACAAGAAAAATGAAAAAGCTATTCTGAAACAAGTTTACTCAAATCTGAAAGTGTTTAACAAAAATAAATTTAAAGTGGGTGATGTTGTACGTATAAGTAAAGCAAAAGCTCAATTTGAAAAGGGGTATACACCTCGCTGGTCAACAGAATTATTCAAGATTGTTAGTATTCATTTCACAAATCCAGTAACATACTTTCTTGAAGATATGCAGGGGAAACCAATCAGTGGAGGGTTTTACGAGGAAGAACTACAAACGACTAAACAAACAGACATCTATCTGGTTGAACGCATCTTGAGGAAGAAAGGCAAGCAGCTCTATGTAAAATGGCTGGGTTTTGATAAATCTCATAATTCTTGGATACATTCAGATGATGTTAAATAAGCTTATATATTTAATGTATTAATGTACTTAGAATAAAATAAAAGTCTTTATTAAAATAATGTTATTTTATTTTTTCATCTGGTTACATACAATTAAGCTAAGTGAACAATTACAATTTATGTCGTAAATCAATAATATCCTGAATAAACTTCTCCTGCGGTACATCTGCTATCTGTAGATCGTTTCTCTTCGCCTTGAGGTATTCGACTTCGGTCTTTATTCTGTTAAAGAGATTTACAGAATTTGGATCATACAACATGTTTAAAACTACTTCGGAATCAGGGTGTTTATTTTTAAAGTTCTTGACATCTCTTTTAAAACTTTTCTTCTGAGTCCTTACAGCATGATATGGATAGGTAGCATCCTTCTCATTTCTTGAAAGCAAACCAAAAACACAAAGTTTTCCAGGGTTGCTTGGTTTTGGAGATATATCTTCTAAATGTTCTGTGATTTTAGCATTTGTTTCTCGCATACGCTGCACTTCATCATCTATCTCCATTAATTTCACTTTAATTTCTTTGAGGTTATCCTTGTATTTTTGATTAAATTCACTTACGAAAAAATCAAAAATAATTTGGTTGCACTTTTCATAGAAACTATTGGATATCCAACAAGCCAAATTTAATATTAAATATTTACAGACATATGTACCAGATATCAAGTTGTTTTCAGCTTGTCTTCCACCAAAGTCCACTAAGTATGTAGCGGTTGTTGGTGTTACTTGAGATGTTGCGTCCGTTTTTAGGGCATCGGTATTCCGAGCCCCTGGAGATGAGTCTAAGTGGGCTCCTTTGGTTGAAATATTAAGGGTATCGGTATTCCGGGTACCTAACTGTTTCTTTAGCTGACCGTTGTAATAGACAATCAACTCTTTAGTTTTCTTATTTTCCAACCAATGATACAGTTTTTTCTCACCATTTTTACACAGCTTAGTCGCATTAAAATAACCAGTGTTCTTATCGATAATTAGTTGAAAGTCTCCAAATAAACCATACCAGAAGTTATCTTTGATTTGCTGGTAACACACATCACTTAATGTAGCCATTTTAAACACACTACTGAGCACTTGGATACGTTAGAGTTAACTGAAGCACGTCTTACCTCTACGATAACTAAATTTTGAATGAGTTTAACAGTGTGTAGTGAACAATTTATAGATGTTGATACCACTATCGTTTGAAGCTGTATTTATTAATATTTATTTCCAACCACATTAGCTGTTCCAACATCCATCCGCTTTCAGCTTCTGCAAACTCTAAAGCTTTTGTGTAAATTTCGTCGACGAATTCTTGATATATACTTTCAAAATTAGTTGACACTGTAACATTCTTATTTTTAGTATTAAATGACTTCATTTCTTTTTTATTTCGACTTTGGAGTACATACAAACCAAACAATTCTAAATTCATTTTAATTTCATTATGCTTAGCTAAAGCAGCTTCCATCAGATGAAACACTTTATGTCTTATTGTTTCCATAAACTGTTTAATATCAATACCTTTTTCGTATATACGATAGGTAGCCATTCTGTTTTTAAAAGCTTGAGTTAACATCTGTACTTGTTCAACTTGCCATGGTTCACATACTTTTGATTTATGAATTTCACTACGTAAATGCCCAGAGAAAGCACTCTTTTTCACTTGTAACGAGCACGATTCACAGTATCTCATCTTAACTATAGATGCTTAACTAATGAATAAAAACACAAATCTTCAGCTTATATATCTTTATTAACAAAAATGTTTACGATAGATATCTTTAAGTATAGTGTTATATTTAAAACAAAAGTACATCAGCATAAATATAGCAAGACATATAAGAAAACCAGTTGACATAAACATAGAAATATAATTTGAAGTGAACAGATAAGAATCGGTTAATATGAGAGTTCTCCAATCAGATGTCTCATTACGGGTACCATTATCAAACAAGAACATAAGTTTATAGCGCACCATATCACTCTTAATTTTGGACATGTTATATGTTGAAACTTCAATCACCTCATCGTTGTGTAGATGTGTTCTTGAAAGTCCAGACCATTTCATGCAGCCGTCGCTGTCGAAACAGATTCGCACTTCTTTCACATTTGGTGGTTTGTAGATATAAAATACATTTTGACATAGTGATGTCAGGATGATAAAACTTGCTTTAAAATGGCCCATTGTATATCGTGTGTATTTCTTTAAAACGATTAAGTATTTGTTTCTCTGCAAAGTGTAAACACTCTAACATGCAAACTCGGAATGATGGGTCCTGATCTTTCAACATAATATTTATAAGCTTTACTATTTCATCGTCACACGGTAGCTCCTTCTTATTAACACATTTGAGAACATCAGCGACACAATAGAGGAAATCACTAAGCCGAATATCAAAGTTAAAATTAGTTAGAAACTTCACCTTTTCGTTATGTCTGAAGGCGATGACAATGTTTGGTGAGTTACTGAGCAATTTTTACATAAATAAGCTAAACGCAGCAAGTGCGTTCTGTTAGCGAATTTTCATATACTTCTCAGGTTAGCTGTCTTTGGCAAGTGGTTTATATTTATTACTAATAATTACCTTCTTATTACGCATGTTATTTTAAATGGCGGTTCCTCGTTTGCATAATACAGGTTAGTTGGCTTTTGAATTTGATTACGTCATCTCAGGTTAGTTCGCTACTTGTTCGGGTTAAATACGAAGTCAGGTGGTGGAGATATTCGGGTCTGGTTAGTGGCTCCGCCACCTTGTGCTCGGGTTAGGTCGGGGGGCCGTCGGGTCCACCACCTTGTGCTCGGGTTAGGTCGGGGGCCGTCGGGTCCACCACCTTGTGCTCGGGTTAGGTCGGGGGCCGTCGGGTCTGGTCAGTTCCGCCACTCCGCCCGGTGGCGGTGGCGGGTGGCGGTCCCAGAACCCCCCATCTATACCTACTGACATCTACTTTTTAACATTTTATAATGCATAGTTGCACAATTTTTTGAAAATTTATGGTGGAGGGCAGAAGGTTAAATACTTATTTTTTTATAAATGTATATAGGCAATGAAGAACAAATCATTGGAGATTGAATATGTGGTCATGCTATTAAAGTTATTTCTGTAAAAAAATTGTTGAGTTAGATATAAATAAATATACTTATGGATAAATCGTTGTTTTTGAAGAAGATATAAATAGTTGTAAGCCTGAATTACAATGTCCACACTTAAAGAAACTATGGAAAATGACAGGCAGTCCTCTTGTAAAAAAATCGAATGATATGTTTTATTCAATTTTGTCATTAAAACAATTTGATTTAAAGAAAAACCAGATGTTCATAAACTTTCTATTTACTTCTTTTATTGCCAAATATTTTCAAAAAAGCTGTCTTCCATTATTTTTTAATGCCTTTATTGGCGCCAAATTTATTTTTCAAAATTTTTAATGCCTTTTTTTAAATAATGAAACAAATAAACAAAGAAAAAGCTGTCTTTCATATTATTTTTTAATGCTTATTTGCTACAAATTGCGTAAATTCAAATTCAAAATTTATTATCGAGGGCGAAAGGTTATAAAATATTTCGCTGCCATAAAATAATAATTATATATATATATATATATATATATATATATATATATATATATATATATATATATATATATATATCACAAAAATGTTAGATCATTTATATGAACACTCACTTCCATAGCGCATTTTGTCGCGTCCAGACTTTTTATTAGGAGTAGCAGAATGTTCGCCACATGATTGTACACTTATTTTCTTATGCTTGTTGAATTTTCGCACATTTACTGTTTTTGGAATACCTAGTAATACTTTAATTCTTTATAAACTCAGTGCGCAGTTATCCCGACATATAAATCTGCACATTTTTATAATATACATTGATAACAAATTAAATTGTCCGGTTATTAGTAATAAACTGACAGATAAATAAGGTCGGAACTGAAATGGCTCAAAAACTTTTAAAAATTTTTATTGCAATTTAGATGTATATTTACTATTTTAGTTTAAGTATGTTTTATGCATATTCGCTGCCATAACGCACTTGCTGCGGTCACACTTTTTTGTTGTTATAGACAAAGCTTATTTAGGCGCATTTTATTTTTTTTTTTTCAAATATATCGGGAAAATGTGTGCTTTTGTATAGCTGTGACTATATATGCATCAAGATTATTCAAGATTCCCGCTTATTAAAATTTGAAATATTTTTATAACTATTTGCAACAAAGCAGTTGCTGTATGTAGACTTTTTTATACTTTTATTTACTATTTACCTTTTTTTATAAATAAAACTCGCTACCACAAGTAACTTGCTGCATACAAGTTTTTTAACAAATATTTACTATTTAACAACAGGAATTCTTTATGCAAATTGGTTACCGTTACGCATTTGCTGCGCTCACATTTTTTTGTAATCATAGGTATACTATATCAACACGCAAAGGTGTTGAGCAAATTGCCTATTGTATAAACTTAAACACTACCGCGATGACATACACTCGATCAATAAATTATTGTACGTCCGCCTAAACGAATTGGTGTATGCAGGCGTTGCATACATGTAGGCGCTGTCGGTCGAACGATACGCACTTGTTTCCATCTAGAAGCAGTTCGGAGAGATACAGACGTTGACTGAAGCGATTAAATGTCAATAAAGTCAGAGTCGGTTAATTTAAACTCATTACGGCAATACAGCGACTGCAAAGTCCATTTTTCGTTACTGAAAATGGATGTTGAATAACTGACTGAATTGATTGCCTACCAAGCTGATAAAGTCCAAAGTTGTTAATACTAAGTACAGCAGCTAACACATTTCTCGGGGCAAGTCTACTTGTGTCAACATCCGGTATTCGTAAAATAACAGTTTTTCCTATATCAATGGGTGGTAACTTTGAATTCGAAAGGGCAATCATTTTATTGGCTTGCTTTTCCAGTCCACCCTTAGCCTCGTCCCGTACCTTACTTACTTTCTCACTTCGTAAACATCGGTTACATGTAATGCTCTCCTCACCCTCTGAATTTCCTACGTTAGTTTTTCCGCAGATGATATGAATAGGTAAGCAACAAACTGAACATTTATGAGTATCTGAAATTTCTTTTTTGCATATTGTTGTTGTTCATTTTCAGTGCTCCTTCTGTTTGTCAAACTATCTTCCTCAACTAGACGCAAATGTTCATCTTCACGTTCGTCTGAATTCTTCTGATCGCACAACTTTTGTAGTTCTTCTTTTGTTTCAATGTTCGACAGGAGTTCCTTAGGAAGTGACGAATCCTTGAAACCGATCTTTTGAGGCGTGTCGAACATAGCTTCATAAGTACTTTTAGTTATTCACGCATCCAGAGAACGATTTCTATTGCTTTGCACAAATCGCAGCCCTTCAGACCATTTCGTTGTGTTTTGGTCAGCCAACCATGTACCCAGCATATCTCTTACATCTTGGTTCACTCTCTCTACGCACCCTTGACTCTGAAAATGGCGAGGTTTTCCATGGACCAGCTTCAATCTGGGCCACATTTCAGCAAGATTGTTTACTATGTGGTTTGCAAACTCTTGCCCATTGTCGCGTTGTAGAATCATAAGTGCGCCGAACAAACAAAATATGTAATAAATGACAGGCAACTGCTTCAGCCGTCGTTTTTTTAATGCTCGTAGTATGGTGAATTTTATTAAATGAACCTGATAATTGATGAAGAAACGAAAATCTTCGTGGAGTTCACATTGATGTCAATTAGGTCTACTTGACAGCGCGAATTCATTTCATTTATTAGAATTGGCCGCACAACTAAATCTTTTCGTTGCACTTTCTTTTTTAATTGACACTGTTAGCAAATTAATAAATAAACCTCAATTATTTTACAATATTTTTCCTTCGGTTCAAAATCCATAACTAAAATATATAAGAGAATATAATTAGATCTTATTTCCGCTGAAAAAAACTGCGAAAAAAACAAACAAACCTCGTAATCTCCTATGTCCTGTCCCTACATGAGCGGAAGAAATGATGTCAAATAATTCGTTAGTCGTGAAGAAAAAACGCAGCTCAGCAGTTTCGTCCACCTTCCTCTCTATCAGCTTTTCAGTTTCACCAATTTTAAAAATATCTCACCTCTTCAACCGTCTCCTTTGTTTGGAAGAAATTGTGCCACCGTCACTTTTACAAGATTTTGCTGCCTTTACCTCCGTAAGTATTTGATCGTATATTTCTCTTGTACAAATATTGCTACGATCATTGCTCACATATGCATTTTTGCAGATCATCATTGAAATGCAACTTAAGATCTTCCATGGCACTATCACACATTTTCGGTCTAGCGACTTTCATGCATGCACTTGAATCAAACACTAGATGCGTAATGGAACTTCGAAACGAACTACGAGTAGTGGTGTAGTTTACAAGCTGAGACGCATACAAAATGGGTGTTTGGATGGTTTGTTTGTGGGCTAGACCCATTCTGACAATTGCGAAAGGTCCAGAACGTGTTCTGGTTTACATTAAACTGCCGAAAAGCGATATTTCGGACATATGCTAGTGTCCAGAACGCGATTTGGTCGTATTTTTCAACCATTGACCGAAATCGGTATTTGATCATAACATATATACTTAGAGAAATTTGTCTAAAAACGTAATTTTCAACAATCTCAAAATAAATACTATCTAAATTTATATAAAAACGTAATTTTTAACAATCTAAACATAAACACTACCTAAATAAATTAACGAGACTATACATTAGCACCTAATATTCAAATTTGAATTAACATTCAATATATTATACTTTCACAAAAGCAATGATAATCTCACGCTCAAAACACACGGTGTTCACTCCAACACGGCACACTGCGACTACTTAAAACACTTATGTATAATTTTTTTCGTTTCTTAGATTTCTATGAACCGTCAAAAAGATCATTTGTTAGTGAATTTTGGCTTTTGTTAACCTTTATTATGCCTGTATAGACTATTAAATTTGTGTACATGGGTATATATCATGTACCTACATATTCAACGTACTAATCTGTTTGATTTAGAATGTGATAATAACAACCTATAAGGGAGAATTAAAACATAATATTTACAATTAGTTAATTAATAAAAATTGTGTAGTGAATCATTTAACAAAAAAGTTTTAAACTTGTACTTGCTCAAAATGCAATACCAATTAAATTTTTATATAAGAGATAACTTGAATTTTATTGCAACATTTACTTATAATATAGTAACTAAACAATATATTATACACAAATTATTTTTAAACGTGACGTCAGTGGAGAACTGAAATATCTTATAACAAATTATGAAGTAAA
Source organism: Tillus elongatus (assembly GCA_964006375.1). Classification (NCBI taxonomy): domain Eukaryota; kingdom Metazoa; phylum Arthropoda; class Insecta; order Coleoptera; family Cleridae; genus Tillus; species Tillus elongatus. The sequence continues at coordinate 82,722,209 of OZ023264.1, forward strand.
TATTGTCTCGTGATACATAACTGAGAATATTTAAATACTTTCAATAGTTAATTGTTCATTTTACGTAGAACTAAATGTAGATAAATGAATACGAAATATATTATCAGATATCTGTACATAGTTTCTATAATAGAAACCTACGTAGCAAATTTGGTTGCCATAGCTTTGTTATTTTCAGAGACACAAAAATTCTGAGAAAGAAACTTAAAATTTCCCAGGAAAAACTGGTCGGGTTTTTCTGGTTAACAAACGTATCCCAGCCACTTATAAAAGCAAAGTACCTGCCAAATTGTACGAAAATCGGCCAATTATTTTTTGAGTTATCGGTGTGATATATACACATACACACACACACACACACAAATATATATATATATATATATATATATATATATATATATATATATATATATATATATATATAAATTGAAACTGACCCCGAATATGTATTCTAGGGGTCCTAGTCCACGCTCATTTAAAGAGATTTTTTCAAAATTTAATTGTTGCATTGGCGATTTTTTCTCTACGAAAATTCACTAGAAAATTGTGCAATTTTTTTATTTTCAGCTAAAGAAACCTTACCACATTCAAGTAGTTAATGTTTTACTTGATAATGTAGTGTAAATGCATATGATTTAGACAGTAATCAATTAATAAAGTCAGTATGTAAGTAATGAGAATTTAATATAAAATATTGCGTAAAACTAAAATATTCGAGACATTGAATTTTATAAACAGTCCTCATAGTTAAATTGATATAATATAAATAGTTAAAAGTCATTATTACCAAACAAACTTTAGGTACTGTATTTTTTCAATGTAATTTAGTGAACTAAAAATCTCTTGATTAATTACTGTAACTACAAAAGTACCGTCAAGTGTATGTTAGAATTAGTTGATAAATTCTATAAACGGGCTTTAATTTATTCATTGTTTAATTAGATGACTAGTTTTCTGCACTATATTTCAATTCAATTTCAATTTCAAAACGTTTATTCAATATTAGGAATACATAATTTTATAATACAAGTTTAATATCAGACTAAAATCTAAGTAAAATTAGAGTAATCTGAATATTAAACTATATAATATATGGCTCCTAGACTTGTATTTATCAATAATTGTGATTAACAGCATAGATACACCCTAAGTTTGACAGTAGCGTGCATCCTTGAGTTGAATTGGTAATAAAAGAGCAGTGGTTCCTAGATTGACTATAATTCTATATTGCACTTAACAGGAAAACTAATTAAAAACCTGCTTTGAAATAATTGGATAAGCTATATGTATAAAACTAATTACTTAACTCATGTAGTATTGTCTTAACTCTAGTATTTATAAGTATATACATTTGTATGTACATGGCAAGTGTGTTTTAATAATTATTGTTGAGTGGAGTGTCATGGGATGTTCCAAAATTTTGTTCTGTAAAATGGCAATTTATGTATAAATTCTATCTGTGGGTTATTCAGTCTGGTATTTACTATGTTGTTAGTAAGTTTGATGTAACTGATTTGTTTATCAGAAAAGTTTTCTGATAGGGCCAGTACACGATCCTTTATCGGTAAAATACCTGTCTGCATCAGCATCCCTGACACTTTAGTATATCTGTTGCCGCCTGCTACTGGTCTTAGACATGTATTCTCAAAAACGCTAAGTTTTATGTACTTGGTGTCAGAAATGTTACTCCAAACGGCAGCAGCATATGCTATTATGGGCCAGATAATGACTTTATAAATTAACAGTTTGTTTTTCAAGCGTATGTTTACGTTAGTAAGTAAAGGGTATAATGTGTTAAGTGCAGAGTGTCCGTTTTTAATAAGCTGATTGATGTGTTGGTGAAACTTAAGGCGTTTGTCTAGTATTACTCTGAGGTACTTTACTATTTCATTTGCAGGTATAACTACACTGTTTGACACTTTTAGGCTTGAGAAAATTTTTGCATTTGTATATTTTCTTGTAAATACTATATTTTCAGTCTTGCTAGCATTTATTGTGATGTTCCAATCGTCATAGTATTTTTCCAACAAGTTCATGTGCAACTGATTTTGTAAGTTAGCTACATTTGCCTAGAAATAATGATTGTATATCGCTGTGTCGTCTGCGTATAAAGCTAAGTTTGTTTTTGGAAATTGGGGGAATTCGTTGATAAAAAAAGTTGATGAGTTTTGGTCCTAATACGAAGCCCTGAGGAACACCGGCGTTAATATCTGTAGTTTGGAAAACAGTATTATTAATTTTAACAGATATGTTTCTGTTCATTGGATATGAGTAAATAAGTTTAATTAAGTGTTGGGGAATTTTGAGATTTATAAGTTTGTGTATTAAACCCGTAATTCATACAGTCTCAAACGCTTTTTTGATGTCAAGGATTGTCATTACAGTGCATTTCTCTTTGTTGAAATTTGTCAGAGCATCATTAGCAATTCTAGCTACTTGCATGACTGTGTTATGTTTAGCTTTAAATGTAAACTGATGATCAATGATAATTTTCTTTTTCTATATATTTCAGTCTAAATAAAAACCTCTCTTTATAATTATAGTTAAAATGTTTAAAAATTACTTAACGTTATAGTTTTTAAACAGAAAACAAACAACAATAATGTCCCAGGTAATATATTTGCCATTTCTGCTTTAAACACTCCATATGACGTCATAACCGAAAAAGGTCAAATGATTATAATATCTTGTTCTATCTTAAATTCTAACCATCAGGTCAAAATGACATACAACTGTATATTTCTCTTCTTTTTTAGTATGCAGCAGGCTTATAGTAGCTCTAGTGCGGCTGCAACAACACCATACATGAGTTCTACAACCCCATTTTACAACAATGCATCTTATCCATATCCTGCATTGAATTCCTCAAGAAGTTTAAATCATGGTTGTAAACCAACGACGGGATACATCCCGTCACCATATTCAACACCTGCTTCGCCATTTCAACAGACTCAGTCGAATCAGTATACCACCTATGCGTCGTATCCTACATCTAATGCGGCGAATATTGCACAAGGATTTACAAGTCAGGTAAGAAACATATTTTAAAAATAAAATAGATTGTGTTAGATAAAGAGGAAGCTAGAGATTTTTGGGGTATATTGTGACACATCTGTACGGTATTCTGTCCAGTCTTATTTCTATTATCAGGCCAAATGGCGTCAACATGGGTGCTTTTGTATAGCTTTCAGCCCTGGATTTTTCTTCGCCAAATGACTGAAACCTTATACTCGTTAGGCTTTAACATTGGTACAATACACGGAATAAGGTCTCGCCTCTTGGCATAATTTACACAGTACTTTGTATGTCAAACTCATTTGGCTCATGTGCTTATTGAGTCAGCAGTGTTCTGCTAATAGACTTACTATTACCCAAACGAAATGTTTGCTTTCCTTGTCGTCAGGGGTTTTCCCATCATTCTAGATATTTGTTCGTTAAAACTCGAGTAATATAACGTTTTAGGTTTTGCTTATTAGAAAACTTTCAATGTCATCAAACATCTAGTATTCTTTGCTAAAATTAAATTAGGAGTAGAATGTGTGGGGGTAGAATATCGGTGACAGAAATTGCGAACTTTTTTTGCTAAAACGGCGTAAAAAGTCTCATAATTATAGAGAACTTGATTCTGGAACGAATTTTTTTTGTCTGTCACAGTATCTTTGTGGTCAAGTCATGGACCCTACATTCATTTCATGATAATGTCTTTCTGAGAAGAGTAAATTATCGCAGTTATGTAGAAGTTATGATTCAATTTGCAGCACAATTCGACCTTGCATTAGTCTTTTTACCACTAAACGAGCTTCTCCTTGTATTTTTGTGTGTGTATGTTCTGGCCTCGAGGTGCACTCATTCAGCCACGGTCATTTTTATTTTTTTGCTAGTATAAATATGTGCAGTGGAGGAAAGTCCATAAAAATTCAATGCTACTGTCGGAGTTGTCCTCATTATACCCTTGGAGTACAGACAAGCTAGTCTTGAAACCCCGTTACCATCCTCATCGCCACCACCTACTACATTTTGATCCACCATGACAGAGATACATATGTCCTCATACGTCTCACTAACCTTGTGTAAATCCATAAGATCATATCGAAGTCCAATGCCCAATTTTTACTACATATTTGTCTATACCTTTGGATGTTAATTATTGCTCCCAGGTGACTTTTTGAATGTGTGGCATTCCATGTGACTTTCTAATCAAATTCCTAGCTATTCTACCTTTCCCACAAATCGAGTTTCAGTATTTTTAACACTAGAGGTTTAGCCTTTCCGTGTCCTTTTACTGGTGAACGCGACAACTGTGTTTTTTGGGGATTTATTGAAAGTCCCTTCTTTTAACACCACGTGTCCACAATATTTAAAGCTTTTTGAAAGATGTCTGATACAATTCTCTTATCTACCAAGGTTGCTTATAATAAGGGAGTTAACACTGTTCCTTGTGTGCGATCTTAATTTATTGTCAGAGCATTACTATCGGTACTCCTCTGATACGCAACGCGTTCTTCGTTGAATAGGTTGTTGCATTGTTGACTGTTCTTCCTCTATTCAAGAAGGTGCCTAGTGTTATTTCTTTATCTTTGAGATACTTTTCACTTAGACTTCGTCTCTGAGGAACCTATCGAATAGACTTTTTAGTGTTTTGACTTTGAGGACAAGCTTACTGGTCTAAATGACGTTGGCGTTAGGTCACAGTAGGTATTCTTATGTAAATTTCGAGTTCGCTAATCGGTAGAATTGGACCAGTTTTTTACACACAAAACAAGTTTTTCTCCGACAATAATTAATATTTCCGAAATTAATAAAGCTGTTTTAATAAAATTTGGTACACACGTTTCCTTAATAACGTATGCACATACTAAAATTTAAGTTTTTATATTAATAGAAATACGTTATTATGATTTTAAATAAATTCGCTACCATAACGCACTTACTGAGTTCTGACTTTCATATGGCCAATATTTTACACGATCAAAATGATAATGGGCTAAATTCTCTAAAACAGTCTGTCAGGATCGACCAATCACAAGGTGAGAAGCAAATGTTTAATGTATCACAGTGAAATATTAAAATTTGCGAATTTTAAACAAAGATTCTATCGCAGATGCAGTTTGTAAAGTTCAAACGTTGCGTAAAATGTGTTTTACAAACATTGATGTTTTGTCAGTTACTTTCTCCATTTAATTAAAACGTTTGCAGAAAATGTATTTGAAATACACTCTTGCAGTTTGGATATGTTACTTTGGAACAGTCGATTATTTCTGGAGTGGTAGCCGCCACGTAATGCCAAATTCAATTGTTTCTTAACGAATATTCCCAAACAAATACGGATTTTGAAGAACAAAATATTGCCTGACATGTGTTAGATAAGTTCTTAAATTTGTCATTTCATTTGTTTAGAATATTTTCAGAAAATGTATCAATATGAAGTAGACCTTGAAAGTATAGTTATATTATTTCATCAGTTTCAAAAAGTCTCGACACAGCAATTGCGTTATGGTAGTGAGTTTTCATTAAAAAATAACCGCATTCATGTCAGTTAAGTAGTAAACCAGTGTTGAAAAAAGGTCTGGATGCAGCAAATGCGTTGTGATTGCAAATTTTCATAGAAATATTTATAAAAATTAAATAAATTTAGAAGAGAATCTTTAATTTGCTGCATAATAAGAGCCTTTATAAGAGCAGCATGAGCTATAATTTTATAGAAATGACATATTGAGCTTAGGGGCTGCAAATTTGTTTTACAAAAAACTTGTTTTTTTTTTAAATATATATGATTAGGTTGGCTGAAATAAAATTATCCAAACGACTAACAAAAGAAAAGACGATGCAATTTCATACTTTGGCAAGTACCTCCCTTTTTTAAGTAGTTAAAATAAGTTCCGTGCCGTTCTTCCTCGTCGCGATCCTCACAAGACGGGAGTCTGAATATCTATATCTAGAAATCTCGATGGTGGAGTTGTACTCTTGAAGGCCTTCAAGCTACCTCGCAATCTGTCCTTCTGAGGTTTTGACCTGAAGAAGCCAACGTGGGGAAGCGTGCTTGAGGAGAAATCGTTGACCATATAGATATGTGATAATGCTCCTACGTCTTGATAATGGCCATAAGTTATTTTCTCATTACGCAATAGTTCTTTTCCGCTTTAGACAAGGCTTTGCTGAAATACGTTACAACCTTCTCTTGACCTTTCTGTTCCTGCGATAGATCACCTCCAATGCGCCTGTTTCCACAATAAACCAGTGACCTGGCTGAGGCTATGTCAGAGTCTGTCATGAACACAGAGCCTGTTTTATTGTCTCGAATACTCTTTGACAATCATTGGTCCAAATGAAGGGTGTATTTTTTCCGTCGGTTTATGCAAAGGTTTGGCGATGTCAGCAAACCCCTTCGCGATAATGTGTGCAGAGGCCCAGAAAACTTCGCAGCTAATGTACATCGGTTGGAATACTTCAGTTCATAGTACACTCTATCTTCACTGGGTCGTGGTTTGCCTAAAGACTTGACAGCTTTTTGAAAGCGACAACATAACTTCAAATTGACTCCCTGTGTTTCTGAAAAACTTGTTCGACATTCTTCATGTGATCACTTAAACGTATCTGGCGCCTTACATAACCCAAACAGCATGACATTGGACTGCCACAGTCAACTACCAGTTGTAAACGCAATCTTTTTTTTGTCATCGGGTTCAATCTCCACTCGCCAGTAGCCACTTTTCAAGTTCAATGTTGAGAACCGTCTTGCACCTGCCAGCTTATCATGGTGTCTGAGAAGTGGATATCTGTATTTCTTAGTAACATCATTCAACCGGCGATACTCTACACAAAACCTCGAGTGCCATCTTTCTTTTGAACTAACACTGCTGGAGAGGTCCGGGGCTTTGGGATGGTTCTATAACTCGTGTCTGCTTCATTTCGTTTAGCATGATGTCAATTTCGTGCTGTTTTGCTAATGGTACCCTTCTTGGTTGTTGCTTAATTGGTACAGATGTATCAGTATCGATGCAATGGCTTACTAGGTGTGTTCTTCCGAAATCGTTCTTGTCGGTTACGAAAACTGCGATATTTCGACAGCAATTTGGCCACTGCTTGCTTCTGTAGTGGAGAAACAGTTCCACTAGTTTCTGCTAAAACGACACGTAGATGTTCTGGAAGTGGATAACCCAGGGTGGCCGAGGCTGGTTCTAGTCGGTCGTGGCAATGGCGTATGATGGTTACCGGCGAGAAAATTCCGATTTCGGAGCCTTTGGGAATATTCTGATCAAAGCTTTTGAGGTTAGCTACTCTGACAGTTGGCAGTTGTTTTGCTTGAACGGAAGTTTTGCCAACTAGTAGAGCTTTCTTAAAAAGATCATTGTCTTCTTGTTCTACAATGCCTACCACTTGTCCCAAAATATCTTCAACTATCTTCATTGGGACAGTACTCGCACTCTGAGCTCTCACAATGACATCTTTATCGCCGTGACTTTCCGCAATGCAAGGTTATTGGCAAAACATTGTATTCGAGATCTAACTTGACATCGGAACATCTAGGCAAAATATAATAGAGTCTGATATGGCAGCAACAATAACTCGATATTTGGTCTTCCAAACCTCAATTTGTAGCTCGACGTCAGTCACCATATCACATCGGATAATTGTTCTAGATGCGTCGGTGTCTACAACCATTTGAGCTTTCTTGTCGCTCATGTATCCATCTACGATGAGCGTGTTGCGAGAATCGTTGACCAGTGAAATAGTTGTCGACATCGGAGCACTGTGGTGGGCAGCCAGCCCTCAGCCTATAAAGCTAGCTGCATTTAGTTTTCCGGTACGTTGATTGATGATGATCTTGGAGCCCGCCATTCCCATCTTATGGGCCCCACACCTTGCCACAGTTCCAGCAGCGTATGGCACTTGCCCGATGAGCTTGCGTTGGCTCCTTATGTGGCGTGGTCTCCGTCTGTTTTACTATCTTCTCTAGTAACTGCATGACCTTGCATGAATTTGTTTTATTTTCTTCTTCTGGCACTGGGAGACTGTGGACTCTCACATTGCCAAGGCTTGGTTGGCAGTTTTAAATCCTAGCGGATGTGCCAAAACATCGTTCAAGTTTTTATGTATCGCCATCCTCAGCGCTGGTTGAGTGTCGCTATCCCTGATGCCGTCAATTAATGTTTGTAGCGACAGCTGGTTCAAAAATTCTACCGGAGCTGTGGGGTAAGCTGATCGTGTTAGTCTGGCAACGTCAGCTTCGAATTGTTGCAAAGTTTCGCCAGATTTCTGACAGCGACTTTTTAAATGAGTTTAGTACTGCTGTTGTAAATGTTGGTCTCCAAATCTTATTTCTAGGTAATCTATAATGCTGTTCAAATTGTCCTGTTCTTCCCTTGGAATACCTTGGAGCACATATAGAGCATCTCCTCTGGGAGCTGCAATCAACGGAGTACCTTTCTCTCTCTCTCTCTATCTCCTGTCCCAACCATTTGCTGTAGCAGCGGCTTCTAACTGGCGTAAATAATTACCCTGTGGGCCTGAGATATCAAATGTGGGGGCCTTAATTCTTACAATGGGGCTCTCTTCAATTCTGATGTTTCCCCTGACTAAGGTATCACAGTTCTTTTCTAAGGATTGCATTTTCTGCCGTACTTCTGTTTGAACCTTTTGCATTATCATTAATTCTTCCTGCACGCCCGTCAGCTGTCGTGTAAATTGTCACTGATACCTCTTACTCGCCTTTCTACTTGCTGGAAGATGTAGTCTACACATAAAGCAATATGTTCAATTCTGCTGGCTTGTTCTTGCAGAATTATCTTAGTTCTTTCGCCTCTTTTACTTTCTTCTTCATCTATTTTTCTTGCTTCTTCTCATACAGATTCACATCTCTTTTTAGCTTCTTCATTCATTTTTATTAATCATTTCTAATAGCGGGGTGTCCATATTTGCTGTTCGGCTTCGCGTCTTATAAGGCATCGACGCACTTGTGTCTCAAAAACACAACCAGTTATAAGTTACCTCTGACAGTAATCTTTCATATATTCCAGGAACGTCCATGTTGTTTAAAGATTATTCTGGAAAATATCTTCACTAGCAGCTTTAAAATCACACTTCTGACACCAGTTGTTACGTTCCTCGGGCTTCTCTATTTATTGATTAAGAAAATGCAGCGTTTCAAACTACTTATTTATTATAACCAACTATATTCTGACAAACACAGCAATATTGTGCTATTACCAGTTGTCTATAGTACTATAGTTCACTATACTGACTCACTTACTGACTGACTGCTTCATCTGAGACTCGTTTATTTATACCGTCTCTAGTAGTTAGATATCTTTCTATATTCTTTCACCTGTGTATAGAGTGTTCGCTGCTGCCAACTCACTCTGCAAGCCACCTATGACCATAGAGGTAGTAATTCTCCCTATGATGTGGACTTTCATGGAGAAGAAGTATTGCCGATGTAACAAAAAGTTAAATAAAACGAGGATTTTTAATTAAAAACTGAGAAAATTTACACTATGAACATATATAGAGAAATATTTAGTTACTACGGGGATAAGAAATCAAGGATATGAAAAATATAATGGTTAGTTTCTTTTTATAGAACACTTCTCAATTGATTTCCAAAATATGTTCGACCACAAATTTTTATATAGACTATGTTATGTAAGTTTATTGTTGCTCTTTTTCACGATAAACATTTAAGATCGTGAAACATACAACTAAGTAATTGCATCAGTATACGAGGTACTGAAATCCATGTTATGCGAGTTAACTTGCACGTTAACACTTAAGACTTAAAACTTTGTTACAAAATTAATACAAATACAAGAATAAACTATCAACGTAAATGTGATAATATAGCATTACTTGTAGACTAACGAGTGACGGAAAAGAATGAGCTCCTCTCCATTGGATGACTGCCTACTTATATATAGCTTTCCAAAGTAGGAGTGGTCCATTGTCTATTGAAAAAGGTAACTTTTAGGATACACCTGCGTTTCTGTGGACGTCCATTGAGGATTCATTGCTATTGCGACGTTTTCTAATGGGTATTTCCATATCGCTTAGTGGGCTGTCTGCTGTCCTCGGTGGCTGCAATGTATGTATAAAGGTCTATTGTTATCGACAAAGTTATCTCGTTCTTCCTTTTTTCGGTGTCTTCTATCTTGGATTATTATTACTCAAACATAGAGCCGAACATAAATAACCTCATATCCTCCCATCAGGTTCAGCCGTATCATTTGAAAATATTTTTGTATTTTAAAGCAAAAGTTTTAATTTCAATAAATATAACTTTCAATATCAAAATGATTTATTTATGTTTTATTTTTGCCTCACAGATTCAAGACATCAAAATAAATTTGTAATTTTTCTATTATGGGGGTTCGTGGTCAGATTTTGCTATCAGAAGGGTCCATGGGTATAGTAGGTTTGGGAACCACTGATCTAGACCATAAGCGTACCTCAAGTGAAATAACAAAACTTGCGGAAATACATTATAATTTTTCTCGAAGCTGTACATAGGAAACATATTGTTACGTTTTCTCCGGGTTCTGGATAAGTGAGACTTTAAATTTTAACAAAACAACTTTATTTACTATATAAATATGGATACAATAAAAGTTCTAGAATGTCTCTCTCACAAAACACTTAATTTACTGTCTAAATATGGATACAATAAAGATCTAGAACGTCTCTCTCACAAAACACTTAGTTTATCTGGCCTTGCACTGGTTACTAATCTGCACACAAGTCACTATACTGAAACTACGGTCTCTACTTCACACTAGTTACTGCTTCTTCTAGTCACTCCAACATTCTCTTACTGAACTCCTCCGCTGGCTTACTTCCATCTTTATATAGCCGTCGCACCTTCCAGTTCGTTCTCGAGCATTCTATTCCAGAATGTTCCAGGACCTTCTTTTACTAGAAGGTTCTGTGAATACAGATCGGTCCCGTATGTATACAGGGGGATGTATATACAGGTGATCCAAATGTGGTCATCACTCCTATGTTACACAAGAGGTGTTTCTCGTAATATAAGATCTCTCTGCGTATACAGGGTGTAAGGGTTCTCTGCGCATACAGGGTGTGTATACAGGGTGTTCGGAATGTGCAGACCTCAGTTATCCGTTCCGACGGGGTACAAGTTGGTAACTTCGTTATTTCTGGTCCTAGAGGGTTGAGACTTCGCCTGAGGGGGGTCACTCCAGGCACCCCCAGGGGGGTGGGGAGGCAGTGTTGCCAGATTGTGCAAAAATTCCCAGATGTTGGGGAAATTCTGGATATGTGGCAACACCGCACCTACGTCTATTGAAGTGCTTTGTAACAATATTTTCAGTGGCCATACCCAGGATCGGTTCTGCGTTCAGTTACATTTGCTACCTTGCAGCATCATATGCGCTACTGAGCGGATTTCTCATTATGTGCATATTTGCAGTGGAGATAGGTTCAACAGGACTGCCAACGCAGCTGTCGCAGTGGCCTTCATGGTCCCTGTAGCCCACAGATATACAAGTCTTTCTACGAGGCAAGAACAGTGGTTTTTCAGACTTTATCAAAACTTCTTTCTTTTCGCACCACGTGTGGACCTTATCCATATCTCTTTCTAATCTCTCTTTTTCTCTCCCACTTTCTCTCACTCTCGCTCTCTCTCTCTCGGAGCTGGGATACTGTGCTCGCGAATCACTCCCTAACTATCAGCACCGGGTTGCCGCCGTATCCTAGACAATGAAAACCTTTTGCTGACTGGTTTATGAATATTTCGTCTACCAATGCTACTCACAATGGGGGGGGGAGACAACAACTCTCCTTTGATCCACTGGCATCACTGATACTCTCTTAAAGCACAGTGTCCTCATAATTTGCCGTGATGATGCGCTGTTAGATGCTCTGTATATGTACAAGCAGGTGCTTACTCCGATCTCCTTGTCTTCTAGGGACTTTAACAGTAGTCTGTTTAAGGCCTGTTGATTTTCCTGGCTGGAATGAGTATTGGCGCTTACTAAGGTGCTTTTCACTTCGCATTTCGTCCCTAAGGAACCTAGCCAATAACGTTTTTAATGCTGTGGGTAGGAAGGAAGACAGGCTTATTGGTATATCTGACTTTAGCGTTAGGCCTAAAACTGCACCTATTTTCTGTAGGTAGATTACTTACCTTTATTTGACCATATTCAATGGATGTATCTTCAGGCTAAATAAGTTCTGAGATTTTACTAACATCTGGTATTAACACATCTTGTGGTCTCTAAATTGATATTGGATAAATTCCGTCCATTCCCAGAGCGTTAAATGAACTTGATTATGACCTACCTGATTATTTTTTTGGGTTTGACTACTTTCGTGGTTAGCCTTCAATCTTATACATTAGGCCATTATACCCTATGGTCTGGGCTTTTGTCATCTAATGAGCCTGGAAAGTGGTTGTTCATAAGCAAATGTAAATTTAAAACATTTTTTCATATCAAGTCGTTTTGATAGGATGTTGTGTGGAAAGACGAGCCTGTGTCTATCGACACCTGTTTGATCCCAATGCGTCGATCATGCAGCACAAAATCATGGACTTTTTAATAATTTATTAAGTAGTGACTGTTGTAAGATGGCCAGCGGCAGATCATTTTCACAGAAGGTTGAAGGAGAAGTTGAGGTTGAACTGTATTCGTTGAATGGCTTCTGGTACTTATGAAATATTTAAACTTGTGTCCTCGTAGGTTTCGCCATTTATTATTATCTTGCAGTTGTTCTTGCTGGCTATGAGCATGTTGTCTGCTGCTATTTGTCTGCCCAGTTTTGAGGGACGTGCTTGAGATATGCTGACGTTTTGATTGGTGATCAGCAGAATGCTTCTATTTGGAGTTCAACAGATGCAGTATAAGGGTTGCTAGTGGTTGCAAGAAGATATTTTGTGATGTCATCTAGTTTACATTTTTCTTCATGTGGTTGGTCAGAACAAACTATAGCCTCTTCAATAGACGGGCTATGATCTGTGGTCCACAAGTTTTTCTGGTGTGTCTCCAAGTAAAATGAAGTGGGTGGTACAAGGACTTTATTATGTTGGGGTGTTGGAATAATTCGGAAATAAGATCCTGGTGTAGGATGTATAATCGGAAGCTTCAGGAGACAAACAATTGTATCTTTTACAGATATGACATTACATTTGGTAAATTCTATAAATTTAAAAATGTGATTTTGATCAAAGCTAATTAGTTTTTATTATTATAAATAGGTTTTAAATGTTCTCTAATGGCTCTGAAATATTATGCAGTTAATATTTATATATTTGTTATTTAGTTAAAACTGAACGAAATTGTACGTTGTAGTAGTTTTATAGTTCCTAGAAGTTTGCAACTAAGGGCTGTTTGAAATTCTACAATTGCTTTGTGTTCTGTTTCCTCTTGCATTGCATCTAAAGTTATTTTTTAAGAATCTAAATTTTTGTTAATCGATTTTTGTTCTTCTTCAAATCGTTGAATCATAATATTAACGAATTAATTCAGATTGTCCAACTGAACCATCATCTTCATTTGCATATAGTAAATCGAGAATTTTGTTTATTACTTTAAGATCTTGATCTAGATTGCCAGTAATGATTTTAGTAACCGAACCTACACCGTTTATAAGACCTCTTTTATTTCTAATATGCGTTAGTTTCTGCATTTTATCTTTTATAGTTCTAAGTTGGCTGCTAAAAATGCGTGTATAATATTTATTATTCGGGGTTGATTTAATTTCCCTAATTTGGTAAGCATTGTACAATAAATGATTGTCGTTTTCTTCAACGAGAGTGAGATTAAAGTAAAAATAAAAACTCTGGACGCAGCAAGTGCGTTATGGTAGTGAATTTTCATAAAAATGTTTTTATTGCAAATATGTGTATTTTCTTTTTATTTAAGAAAGCAGGCATCAATTTTGTTAACCAGTATAACCTATATAGTAAAAACAATGTGCCATGTTTCATAAAAATAACTTTATTGTGTGAAAATGTACAAAAATTTCCAAAAGTAAAGTTAAAGTGTTCTCGGAAAAACTCGTTTCTTGGTCAACCTTATAGGTAAATAGCAAATTGGGCTATTCAAATATGAAGCATTTGATCAAAATTCGTTACCATAACTCACTTGCTGCATCCAGAATTTCTTTCCTTACAAACATGCATTATATTTCGATGGAAAATGCAAAAATGCAATAACATAAGGCGTGTTTGATTAAAAAAAAATAATTGTATCACCAACGACTTATGGGCCACCCTGTGATTGTAGAAATATTTTTAATATGTAGCTCAAGACACCCAATAATTAATGTATAAAGATTTTTTTCATATCTTGTATAATAACGGATATATTGAGCTTTATTGATTTTTTACGAAAATTCGACAAAAATTATATAGCATTAAACGATAAACTCTATAGCTAAGACTACTGCCAAGCATCGGAGAAAGGGTCTATTTGAAATAAATTTTCTGGAAATATTTTAGTAAAATGAAGGACAATGACGGTTGAAACTAAGACTTCAGGGTTTGTAAAACATTCTTCTTGGGAGATTTGATTTCCATAGCCCGTATTAGATTCAAGTTATTTGCCTAAATGTTGCCGACTTTGACGTTTTAAATCGCAACTTTGACGTTTTGAGGAAAACCCCAATTTATTTTTCTTTAATGCCTATAACTTTTTTGTCTTTCAACCTACATGGCTAAATTTTGGTAACTTACCTATAAGGACGTAAACCCGTGTACCAAATTTGGTTGCCCTTACTTTGTTAATTTCGGAGATATAATTTTTTTTTTGAAAGAAAATACAAAATTTTCCAGGAAAACCTGGGCAGATTTTCTTGGATAACGAACTTATCCAAGCCATTTGCAAAAGGAATTTATTCACCAAATTTAATCAAAATCGGCCCATTATTTTTTGAGTTATCCACGTGATACATACATATATATATATATATATATATATATATATATATATATATATATATATATATATATATATAAACATATAAAAATTGAAACTGACCACGGATATGTGTTCTGGGGGGGGCCTAATTAGCGCTCATTTGAAGAAATTTTTTCAAAATTCAAAAGTCGGGATCTCCTCAACAGTGAATTTTTTTAAAGAAAATTCACTAATATGATAATGATTTATAATTTTGTCAATTCGGATATAATCCTTAAAGAACCTATTAGTTTGGATTGGCTGAAGTCGAAAGAGTAGGGTTGCCTTCAGACAGGCACAGAATGCTGTAAAGAAGGACATTGCTTTCTGGTTCTTTTCGGTTTTGTTAGATGAGCTGTGTTTTTTTTTTTTTTTTTTTTTGAATAAGGAAGAAGTAGTTTATTATGTGGCAACTGAATTGGCCCAGAATGTATTTTGTAAAGCGGGTCAGCCTTCCTGACTGGCGGCACTCGTATAGCAACATTTTCTTCATTTGTTTGAATGTTTTGTTCTCGAGTTTCATTAATTTTTTCGAGACGTACTGTTGCCTTTTGTTTTTGCTTTTCATAGTTTGCTTTATAAAAGGGAATAATTTCTTTAAGACATTTGTTATTAATCACTTCGAAAACTGTTTGTTGGGATCAGTAGGTGTTAATTCGTCGTACTGGCCATATAGAACGTTAAAAGGATAGTGGCCCGTTGAAGGATATATTGATTGGTTATAGATTAAAACAGCTGTAATCATAACAGACTGAAGACTTTCATTTGGACTTTGTATTTTACGGACACGATTCTTTTTGAAAGTGTTGAGTGTAACCGTTCTATGGGCGAATTAGAATTGGGATTTTGGGAGATAGTTATATGTAAATCGATTTTAAATATTGAACAGAACTCATTGAATATCGAATCATCAAATTCGCGGCCCTGGTCCCAGACTATTCTGATGGGTAGTTATGGTGAGAAAAAAGTGACGGAGCTTATTGATTATGGTCAGTAATGTAGTATCTATGACGTAATAAGCTTGTGCATATTTGCTAAATAAATCGACTATTGTTAGAAATTTATAACTATCAAAACTAAATACCTCAATACGTATGACTTCGAAGGGTCTAGAAGCAACTAAGGATCCCTGAAATGGGGGCTTATAAGGTTTGCGTTCACATTTCGCCTGTAAACATATTTTGCACTTATTTATAAAATCATTAATCTGTATTTTCATGTTTGGCCAATCAAATAGTGTTGTTAGTTGTGCATAGGTTTCGTTAATGGCGTTATGATTTTGCTCATGATAGTCATGAATTGTTGCTTTTTGCTCTGGGAGCTTTGGGATGTCTTTTAAATATTTTGTACACAATTATTTTTACGGGATTTCAAAAAAGTAAGATGCAACTAATCCAAAATAATGCTCAAGTTGTGGACCCATAAATAAAATACCATAATTATTACTTGGATTTATAAAAGTGTTTAAATATTCAGTCACTTGTTGCAATTCGTGCTGGTGCTGAGTGTATACTCCATAACATGTATTTTTAAACACAGTATCTGTCTGTACTTCGTTACGGTCGCCATAATACATAATTATTTGATATTTAAAATGGTTTAAGGGATTTTCTGAAATAGGCATTGCAAAAACGGGGTTTTCGGGAGAGGTGTGTTGTATTTGAGAGTTTGTAGGTTGTTCGTCTTGTGCGTCAAGTCCTAACTCTCTAAGGTCGTCATCAGATATCACTCTTAGTTCAGATGGATCTAAATTATTAAATATTGATGCTAAATCGTCATCGTCTTCAACTGCATTGATTTCGACAAAAGATAGGGCATCAGCTACAACATTGTCTTTACCCTTTTTGTACTTAATGTCGTAATCATATTCTTCGTCATTTTACTATACGTAAATTTGGATCTTTTATCGAAAATAACCATACTAGTGGTTTATTGTCAGTTTCAATAGTAAATTTTCTGCCAAAGAGGTAGGGACTAAAAAGTTTTGTATTCTCAACGATTGATAATAGTTCTCTTTTGATGGTTGAGTGATTTGTTTTTGCAGAGTTTCATGTACGACTATAATAAGCTATTGGTTTGTCATTTTGTGACAAAACACCTCCTATATGCTAGTAACATTAGCATTTGTAGTTAAATGAAAGAGTTTACTAAAGTCTGGGTAGGTCAAGATTGGCGAATTTAGTTTAAGTTCTTTTGCTTTCTTAAATGCATCGGCGTAATCGGAACTAATATCAATTTTGGTATATTTTTTGAGACATTTAGTTCATAGAAATACAATTTTTGAAAAATATTTGATGAAACGGCGGTAATAGCCTATCAAGCCGAGAAATGACTTTATTTCTTTGTATGATTTTGGTATCTGGTAATTTTGTATGGCTTTAATTTTAATTCGGTAGTTCAGGTAGTGATCACGTGACCGAGAGTCTCGGACCTCTTTACGAAAGAATTCGGGTGTATCGAGCTGGACCTTAAGATATACCTCTTGTAGTTTAGAAAAAAAATGTTTTAAATGTATTAGATACTCTTGTAAGGATTTTGAGAAAATAACAATGTCGTCCAGGTAAACAAAGCAGGATTTATATAGGAATTCCCTAAGGACATTATCCGTTACCCGCTGGAAGGTACTGGGAGAATTACGCAACCGAAGGGGCATGCGCACATATTCGTAGTGCCCGTTGTTAACACTGAAAGCAGCTTTCTCTATACTATTTCCACTTAGTTCAATTTAGTGAAACCCTTGGGCCAAATCAACTGTAGTGAAGTACCTGCATTTGCCTAAACAATCGAGTGTCTCGTCCATTCGTCGCAAAGGGTATTTGTCATTAATGGTTTTTTCATTTAGTTTCCGATAACCGATGACTAACGCCATTTTTGCTTCCCTGACTGATCAATCTTTTTGCGGACGATCCAGACAGGTGTTGCATATGGGGATATTGACGGATGTATAATTTTGTTATCTAATAACTGTTGTATTTGATTTTGGATTTCAATTTTGAGGTTATACGGATATCGGTATGACTTTACATGCACGGGTTCGTCGTCTTTGGTTCGTATGTCATGTTTAATGACGTTAGTAAATGTTAAATCAGTACCCTCCTGGTAAAATATGCTTTTATACTTATGACAGAAAGAAAATAATTTTGGTTTTTCTTCATCGTGAATATGCCCTGCTCTTAATTGATCTAAACGATTAGGTTGCTTATGTTTTATAATCTCATTCAGCCCATAAAAAATTTCTACAGGAATGACGTTAACTTGTTCATTAAAATAAACTTGAACATTATTAAGCGTGTTTTTTATAACAGGGACTGTACAAATGCCAGAATGTGCAGTCGCTATAGCTTCTTCTACATTGGTTAATTTATCAGTTATTTGTGGAATTAGTACGGTTCCATTTTCTATATTTACGGAAAGTTTTATATGATTGGCACATATTTGATTAAATGGTTTAAAATTGAAAGGGTTAAGTTCAAAAAAGAATGGAATTTCTATTTTACCTAGTCTTATGGTTTGTGTTTCATAATTAGGGTTCGCCTTAAGCTTTTGAAAATGAGCACAACCA
Source organism: Tillus elongatus (assembly GCA_964006375.1). NCBI lineage: Eukaryota > Metazoa > Arthropoda > Insecta > Coleoptera > Cleridae > Tillus > Tillus elongatus. The sequence goes on from OZ023264.1 coordinate 82,740,677, forward strand.
ATTAGTGCATCAAAACCATCGTGCCATTGCATAATATGGAAATCGAGCGGAAAATTAATACCATATTCTTGTAATAAGGGATATTGAATGTTATCAATACCCTTTGCAAGTTTACCAACAGATTTCATGGTAAATGGTTTGTTATAAATGTGGTCGCAAAAAATTCATAAGCCACACCTGGATTAATAATGCTGTCTGAGGCCCCCATATTAATAAGAATTTTTAAGACCGGAGATGGTATGGTAAAAAATTGTGACTTAGGTTGTAATGCAATATTATTTAAATCTTTATTTATCAAATTCCCGAGGCCGTATTCTGAAAATCCTGTTGATTTTCATCATAGTCCTCAGAATTTTTTACATATTTTTTCGTCTTTAAAATCCACATAATTGACTAAGTCATCATCCACTTGTGAATGATGATAATCTTGTTCTTGGTTATTATTTCGTTCTAATTGGAGGCCGATATTGCGGAACAAAATGATTCGGACGGGTGCGGCTATTAGTATGATTTGCTGATATTGACATTGGGGTAGGTTGTTGTAATTGACGTTGCCCGATAACTTGAGAGTTTGTAGGGTACGTTCTTTGTTGAAAAATAGGTCTTATATTTAAAATTGGTCGTCTTGAAAACGTTTGCCCGACGGGTGGCTGTTGAAACTAATTTGGTTTAGGGGTGTTTCGAAAATTGCCATTCTGTTAACCATGGGTGGTTTCTATGGCTGTGAAATTTTATTAGACCGACGAAAATAAGATTCGTTTTTTCTCTAGTCCCTTTTAAAAAGTTAGCCTGCATTTGCTCGTTGTATATACGGCGACATTCGAGCAATGCTGTTTCTAAATTTGGAATGTTTAAAAAACGTAAATGACTATATGGTTCCGAAATACCTATCTTGAATGCAGTAACAGAGGCTGTTTTATATTGTTTCTTTTTATAAACTTTTATTACTTCGTCTAGTGCTTGTAATGCAATGTGCTCATTAAGCATTTTTTGTTTTTCCTTTATAATGTTACATAAATCAGTAGGTGATTGATTTTTTTTCATATAACTGGTTGTTAAATCAGTCATAAGCAAATCTTCAGATCTAGGATCTGAGTATTGCGTTTTTAATACATGTTCAATATTTTTCTAGGTAATATTTTCTAATTTCATCAAAATATCGCAAGATTCTCCGGTAATTTTGGCCTTGATGACTTCTACTGTCATCCTATTACAATATAAATCTTCGGATGTTTCTCCTGGTCTTTTATTGCAAAGAATGTAATATCTACATTGATTTAAAAAGTAGGCTAATTGTTTTGACCATCCTGGTATTCGGGAATCATGGCAGACGCCTGGCAAATTTGTGTTATTGAATTTTAAGGCATTTTAATGAAATTTGCAGAATTTTGTGAAGAGAAAATAGGTAATTCAGCAACACAATCAAATGCAATTACTTCTTCAGAAAGTCTAATAGGAGATCGATCACCATAGCTCATAAAATTGCAATGATTAAAATCTAGTAAATTATTTGAATATGTGATAAAATGGTCACGTTTTTTAAAGATGATATTTGCACAATTTATTATTCCATGTCAAGATGTGTGACACTGCGAAAGCCTTTCGTCGGGGAGCAGTTGGCTAGTGGGTATTTAAGAAGTTTACAACATGAGGGAGACGATTTTAAGCGCCATCTACTTTTGCTGGAATCACCTTTCACAATGCCTTGCTGAAGAAAAGCAGGAAACATCAGCAAAACCTGTGAAAATTGTCTTGAGCAACACAAATTAAACACTGGTTTGTCTTCATCGTGATTTAATTATCTATAAATTGTGATACATGGATAATTGATAGAATTGATAAAATTGACAGTTCGTTATACATAAATCAAAAATATGATATTTTATGAATATCGTTAATTAAAATTGATAACTGATGAGTAATGTTAACCAAAATTAACACTTGAGGAGTAATGTTAATTAAAATTGATACTTAAAGAGTAATTTTTTATATTCTAATCCCTAGAAATGTCGGCTGTTACATCCTAAACGCAGCTGGGTTCTATGTATTACCCATCATTGACGACCTTACTACATAAGAATGTTTAAATTTTTTTAAAATAAAATGAACACACTTGATCTGTTCAAAAAAAAGGAAAATATAGGTTTGTCAATTAATTTTTTTCTTTTTAAAAGAAATAATATTTAAAATTAAATTTTATAATTGGCCTGCAATATGAGGTGTGTCTTTCCTCTCGTCCGTCCTCTACGGTGCATTACAGGGCAGTAGATTCCGTTGAAATCCCAGACGTCCTGGAGAACTCCAAACGTGACATAACCTGGTCCACTTGAGGAAAGGTGGTTAACTCAGATGCCGGCCGGCAGGTATTCGTCCATTTGTTAGACAGCAAATCAATAGTATGCTTTGGAAACCATCGAGGCCTCTGATGAGGCAAAACTTGAAAGGACATCAACAAAACGGCATCATGGAAACGTCCGCCATGGCCAGAAATCGAAAAGGGAGAGCCCTTGGTCCAGCACAATCGTGGGCCACAGAAATACGAACTAAGGGCTACTCATATCATGAGGACAATATATGCACATGAACTAGAAGAAACGCGTGTGCATTCCACGACAGCTGAAAGAAGAAGGCTTGAATGGAAATTAAAATGAATTCATAAGAATGTTGCTGCCAACCTCATCGGGAAACTTAACGAAAATTCAGAGCGGAATTCCTTTCCAGATGACAGACGGGGATTAAATTATCAACGGAAATGCATGCGAACTTCCAGTTAGAAATGTTTAACAGCCAATCTTAATTAAACAAAGGACGATCTAATCAATCAATACCTGATATGCCGAGAGTAATATGATGTTTACATGACATAACCTCCTGTGTCGTAGCGGAAATAAATAAAATTCAAATTAGGAAGTTGCACTCGTAATCATTAATCTGACCGCTTCACCGTCCCGTACGTATTTCATGACTTTTAACTTCATTGAACTGAACGAATAATTCAGTTGTTTAAACACACGTTCTTTCTACAACCACGGGAACACGCCAGTAGGTTAAATATCCTGAAATATGTGAAGCTATCTACTTTCCACTGAAACAATTTAACCTTTTAATAACACGCACACGGCGCCAAATTCAAACAACTGAACACGCAGATATTTAAAGTCGCTATATAAATACGTAATTTGTATAAGAGTCACACACCCACACAAATAAAAAAGTTAATTTTGTAGAAATTTACTTTTCTACTAACCTGAACATTTTTCAAATAATTTTCTAATGCTCATAAAAAAAATAAAATATTATTCTTAGGCTATTCGCTTATGAATACCGTACAAAATTTGTTTGTTATAAAATTTTTACAATGACGTTGAGTGTATTTATTGTTAGAGCCTTGTATCTACGTGTACAACACGTCCTTGCGGAGACACAATTAGGTAGGTCATGATCGATATAGGACAATTTCGGGAGGGACTTTTCTAACTAATATAACAACCTATTACGGCGACAATAAAAGCTTGGTGGTTCTGTCCAAAAAATCCTAATCTAAATACTAATATTAATTTATTCTACTCTGAGGCATAATATATTTACAAATGGCCATAACTTCGAAGCTTGAGGCAGACAATCCTGATGCTATCAGACTATCTCATACAGAATGCAAATCAATTTACTAGTGATAGTGAAATAAACAAATCACCTAGATAGGTGAACCAAAAATCAATTGTGTAGAATTGACGATAAGTAATAAATGCCGAGGAGTCATCCCACCGAATCATCTGAGTTTGAGCCCAAATATGGCTTCAACTCACTAACATGCCATGCACCGGCATCAAATTCATTTAAATGGCCCAAGTATAAACAACACGAGATCTTTTACTTCGTACTCCACACAAAATGTATTTACTGTCCAATTTAGCCGAATTTTTTTTACTCTTGTCAGAGAGAATTTGGTTTCTTTTCCACACGTTGTCTCCAATATTGAAGACAACGTCTCGCCTTCGCAGATTATCCTGCTTGGCATTCTGAAGGTACGCACGATTTAATCTTTCTTGAACCTGTCTGTATAGTTCCGGAAACTTTATGAGCTCCTGAACATAAGCCTGTCTGTCACCAGACTCCAACTCTAAATCGTTTGTAGATTCAATCCTGCCGTAAAAATCACCAGAAATGGGTACTGTACGGCCAAAATTGAGAAAGTTAGGAGTGTGCCCAGTTACTTCAGGTACAGAACATCGGATAGCGTGTGCAATTTTTAAAATTTCTTTATCCCAGTCAACGTGTTTGTTGCCGTCAATAAAGCATCTGATGGATGTACCAATAGTCCTATTTATTTATTTTTTCTACCGGATTTACTCTCAGAGAATAACGAGCATTATACCAGATCTTCTAAACTTTGTAGCGATCGGCCAGACCTTTAAACTCAGAGCCCGGGAATTGCACCCCGTTGTCTACCACAATAATTTGAAATACACCGTGCATGATAAAGATTTCTTGCTCTATAAAGGCTAAGACAGCTTTGGCAGTTGCGTCTCTCAACGGCTTGACCACTACAAATTTGGAAAACCAATCAGCAGCTACGACCAGAAAACGATTATCCTTCCCAAATATTGGAAATGGACCGATGATGTCTATTGAGAGTACTTGCCATGGAGAGGAGGCATTCTTTTACTGTTCCATGAGACCTCGAGATATAGCGGGAGCCTTTTGGCATTGACATGACTTACATTGCCTGACATATTTTAAGATATCCGTCCTCATCCAGGCCAGTAGCATTCCTCAGATACTCTTTTTTTTTTTGAAATACCCTAAATGTGCCGCTAGAGGGGTATCATGAAATTGGGAGATGACTGTTCTACGAAGGCGTTTGGGAACTAGAAGTTTCCACTCCTTCTAGTTCGTTTGAACAGAAGCCTTGGGTGATATGTATTTATAGACAAGGTCATCTTCAATTTTCCGAGAGGGATACCTCTCAGGGCACTCAAGAATGTTCGACTTCAAAGATTTGTACCTCTGCTCTACCTGTTCTGAGTCACTGTCGATAATGGCAAAATCAGCTTCCTTTGAAACCTCTTCGGTACATCCATACATTCTAGATAACGCATCGGGTACTACATGGAACTGACCCTTTCGATGAATTAGATCAAAATCATATTGCTGCAACTTAACAGACCATCTAGCCAGCATCCCAGTGATTTTTTATTGCGTCTTCAACCAAAGGAAAGAATAACAGTCTGTTATCACTGTGAAGTGGGTACCTTCAATATAAGGCTCGAATTTTTGTATAGAAAAAGCACAGCAAGGCATTCTAACTGAACAGCTGGATAGTTCTTTTCAGACTTAGAGAGAGAGATCTACTCGCATAGGAAATGACCACTTCCTCCTCATTTTGAATTTGCGTCAAAAGGCAACAGAGCCCTGAAAATTTGGCATCGCATTGAATTGTGAAATATAGATCAAAATTTGGACTGAATAAAAGAATAGGAGGTTTTATCAAGGCATCCTTGATTTGCAGAAAAGCCTCTTCGGCTTCAGAACCCCAAATAATTTTCTGGTTCTTGCCTTTTTTACCTTTTAGCAAAGCCTTAATTACTGCTAGAGAAGAGAAACGAGGAATAAATCGCCTGTATCATTAGCACATGCCTACGAAACGTGCGATCTCTATAGTCGTTGTTGATCAGGGATTTTCTAAAAAACTGACATTTGTCCAAAGTCACCGTCAGATTTGCATCATTCAATAAATCTTTAACTTGCTGCATTAAGGCAATGTGTTCTTCAAAACTTTTCGAAATGATGATCATATCATCAATATACATAAAAACTTTGTCCTCAAATCTAGGACCAAAAATAGAACCGACAAGACGCTGCAGCGCTCGAGTTGACGAAGCCAATCCAAATGGTAACCTAGTGAATTGGTACAATCTGCGTCCAGGGACGGCAAAAGCAGTTTTCTCTTTGAATTCATGATCTAGTGGCATTTACCAGAACGAATGCTTTAAGTCCATGCTAGAGATAAAGACAGCACCCCTAAGTATATTCAAATAAAAATCAACTCCAGATAAGGGATAATTGTCAAATTTTGTAACGGCATTGAGATATCTACCATCAAAACAAAACCTATGTTCCCCGTTCGACTTCCGAACAATGAGAACTGGTGAGCACCAAGGACTGCGTGACTCCTCCACAACACCTAAAAATAACATCTTATCTAGCTCTTGATGCAATATTTTTAACATGAATGGTGAGAGTAGATATTGCCTCACGCGAAAAGGTTTGGCATCAGCTGAGTCGATGTGGTATATCATTCGGTTTGTTTTGCCAAGACAGTTCTCTCCGCTTACATCCTGAAAGGATTTAATAATTTACTGCTTCAAAATCTCCTGATCAGCAGATAGTTATACAGTGTTTTGTAGTGGTGGAGTACACGGACCTTCGATCACTGCAATCTGATTCACTTCTATAGACTGCACTAACCAATTCTTATCCCTAATGTTGATCTGTAAACCAAAGAGTAAACAAAAATCGCTACTCAATATTAAAAAGTGACGTAAATGAGGTACTGCGAGAACTGACACTACTTTGCGGCAGTTCTCAATACAAAAAGGCAAATGAACAATGCCAACAACAGATTGATTTCTTCTATCAGCCGTTGACACAAACTCATGATAAGTCTGGAGTGTTTCTATCCCAGACTTGCTAAGCAACTCCATGCCTTGACTTCCCAAAACTGAAAAATTGGCCCCTGAATCAATCATCCCTACGATATCCTGATTATACAGCTTTAGTGAAACATACGGACGATTGTCAAAAGGCTTTTCCACAAAGAGTGGAGACAAATTTTGAGCATGACCATTACTATATTTATACTGACTGTCCATTAAACTCTGAGTTTTATTGACTTTGCCATTTTTTAACTTATTAAACTTTGACGTAGAATAATTTGAGGAAAGTTTAGAGAAAGTTTTTCTGTTAAAATCAGAAACACGAACATTGTTTGAATTGGAATTTAAAATTCGGGATGAGGAGTCTTTAAAGGATATTCTCGGGGCCTTAACACAAGTAGCCAGCAATTGGCCCATTATTCTGACTGCCTTGTGGCGTTTTTTGAACACCTACCACAAGTCGCTACAGTAACATTTGCAGCACCACACATAAAACAAAACTTCCTTTTTGGAGGTAAACAAGTACGATGAGTGTGCTTCTCCAGCTGGCGATTGAAACATTTCACCGGCTGTTTCGGTGTAGAACTGTGTGACTGTGTTTGCGAAGGAGGATGACTGGGTGTATGAGATATTAAAGGAACGGGGTGTTGCGGAGACTGAAGACTAGAAACCTGATGTTCAAGCTTCTTTGACCGCAACTGACTCTGGCGTTTTTTAATGTCATTATTTTTCCTACAATATTTTATGAAATCCTCACGGGATTTAAACCACGATAAAGGCCAACTGATTAACGTAACAAGAAAGCATATTACTGCAAATGATTTTCAGTCTAGTTGATAATATGGGTGGTCTACTCAATTTTTCAAACATTGAATCCATGATTGCAATGTATATGTGAATTGGTTCCTGAAACCTACCATTAATTTCTTCCCACATCTTATCATCTGAATTTGTTGGTAAAAATTCCTCTTTTAACAAGGCAACTGATTCATCCCAAGTTTTGATAGGGGATCGAATGCTTCTATACCACAACAAAACATTACTATCCAACAAATCTGAAACGTGACTAAAAAGTTCTCACTTCTGAACGTTTGTGGACAAGCACATTTCATCGATACGTACAAGAAAATTGTGAACGTATAAAATCTTATTATCAAATTTCAAATTCCATTTGTAAACAGGAACGGATTTATTTACAGGTGGACTAATTATTTGTTGAATAGTGTGCGAGCAAGAAGCTTCAGAGCAATTTTCCGGAGAAGGATCGCTTTCACCAGTTTTAAGTTTTTCATATGAATCTGCTTCTAATATCAAACACGTTACATATGATACATTTTTAAAATTGATGGAATCATCTAGCAAATCCTGTTCAGGAACTCTAAAACGTTTAACTCTATTAGTCATATGGAAAATACGAGACATTATTCTCTTATACTGATTATCAGATGTAGATGTGGCATCAAAATCATTAAGAATTGTACGTATAAATTCCGAAATAACGGTACGTTCAATAGCATCATTGTATTCAGACTATTGAAATTGTAAAAAAAACTCTATCTTTTTCTAACTGACGACGCAAAATCCTCCTCTTTTCATTCGCATCTTTATAACGTAAAACACATGATCTTCGTCATAATTCATAGTCAAGATAATGGACTAAAAGATGGTGTGGATTCATTTTCACTGATTCCATTTCAAACGATAAATTAATATAATATAATTAATATATAAATAAATTACTAAGTTCGGAATCCAATAATAATAAAAAAATAACAAAAAAAAATCGAAAATTTATGAGCCGGGCGTGAATGTGCTTAAAATTTTGACTCAACAAATTATTGTAAACAAAAGATCATAAATAAACGGCAGAACTTTGTAAAATTTGTTTCATGTCTAAAAACTAGTCAGAATCAACTCAAGGAAACAGTCAATATACGCAGGACAGTGAGGCAATCAAATAAACCATGGTACATGGTACAAACAACATGCTACAAACAAACGATGAAACGGATCCTAAAGTAGAAAAGATACATTTTATAAGTGGAAATTCAATTTCTGTTACTCAATGCATCTTGAGAGTGCGTGAAAAAATATCGTCTCAATTTTATAAAGTTATTTATTTAAATTACAATTTTACTTAAAGTTCTCAAGATGTGTAAACAAAGTACAAACCATCCTTATAAGTTATGCGCAATATTTTGTATCACGTTATTTAAAGATGATATTTGCACAATTTATTATTCCAAGTTAAGATGTGTGACACCGCGACAGCCTTTCGTCGGAGAGCAGTTGGGTAGTGGGTATTTGAAAAATTTATAATATGAGGGAGACGATTTTGAGCGCCACCTACTTTTGCTGGAATCACCACTCAAAATGCCTTGCTGAAGAAAGGCAGGAAACATCAGCAAAACCTGTGAAACTTGTCTTGAGCAACACAAATTAAACACTGGTTTGTCTCCATCGTGATTTAATTAGCTATACATTTTGATACATGGAGAATTGATAGAAAGATAAAATTGACATTCGTTATAAATAAATCAAAAATATGATATTTGATGAATAACGTTAATTAAAATTGACAACTGATGAGCAATGTTAACCAAAATGAACACTTAGAGAGTAATGTTAATTAAAATTGATACTTAAAGAGTAATTTTTTATATTCTAATCCATAGAAATGTCGTCTGTTACATCCTAAACGCAGCTGGGTTCTATGTATTACACGACGACCTTATTACATAAGAATGTCTTAAAATTTTGCAATGAAATGAACACACGTGATCTGTTTAAAAAAAAGTTTGGACGCAGCAAGTGCGTTATGGCAGCGAATTTTTTTAAAAGTATTTTAATAGCAAATGTCCTTTGATGAAAGCAGGCATCAAACTTAGTTACCTATATAGTAGAAACAATGTACCATATTTCATAGAAATAACTTTATTGTTTGAAAATATATAAACATTTTTCAAAAGTCTGGATGCAGCAAGTGTGTTATGGAAGTGAATTTCCATAAAAATGTTTTTAATATCAAATGCAAGCAGGCATCAATCTGATTACCGGTATAGCCTATGTAGTAGAAACAATGTACTATATTTTATCAAAAAAACTTATGGTTTGAAAATATACAAGAATTTTCCGAAAATAAACTTAAATGTTCGTTTCCTAACCAACAAAGCTTACGTTAATAGCAAATTGAGTTATTGAAATTTGAAGGATTTAATGGAAATTCGGTAAATTTGCAGATTAGCTGGTTTATGCAACTAGGGTGGTTGTATGCACACGAGGAGGGGAGGGGGTCTACGACGAAGCAGACCCCCGGTTCGACTTGCGGCAGGGGTTGGGGGTTGCTGCTTCGTCGTGGGTATTTTCATTCCCTCTCGCGTGCATACAACCACCCTTGCTGCATAAACCACAAGAAAAATTTCTTATTCCTACCCGCCAAGGAAGTTACGGCACCTGGAGGGATAGGGGTGCTGTGCGGGGTAGGCAGGGTTTAAGGGTGGCATGGCTTCAAGATGTGAAAAAGACAGCTTTCAAGCCTGTTTTATTCGAATTTTCTGCTCATATTTACTTTTTACTACCTACCCCGCTGGGTTACTCCTGGTCCCGTAACTTCCTTGGGGGGTGTGAACAAGGAATTTTTCTAGGGGTTTGTGGACCCAGGGGGCCATAGGCAGGTTTCTGAAAACAGTTTTTTGAATAGCGTTCGGGAGCTAAACTGCAAATTTACCGAAAATTCGCTATCAAAACGCACTTAGTGCGTCCAGATTTTTTTCTTACAAACTCATCATATTTCGATAAAAAATGAAAAAATGCATTAAGGAATTTGTACTACGAAAATTAGCTAAAAAAATTATAGACCGTTAAACCATAAACCTCACTAAACCTACAGCGAAAGCATCAACTAACTAAACCGACAGCCAAAGCATCAGATCTATTTGAAATGAATTTTCTGTAAATATTTTAGTAAAATGAAGGGCAACGACGGTTGAATCTGAAACTTAAGGGTTTACAGAACACTCTTCTTGCAACATTTTTTTTTCAAAATCCGTATTTGTTTCACGTTCCTTGCCTAAACATTGCCAATTTTGACGTTTAAAATTGCGAGTTTGACGTTTTGAGGAAAACTCCAAAATGTGTTTCTTTAACTGCCCATAACTTCATTGTCTTTAAAGCTAGAGACCTAAATTTCAGAGTTCACTCTTTATAATACAAACACGCGTATCAAATTTGGTTGCCCTTACATTGTTATTTCCGGAGATATGGATTTTTTTTTAGAAAGAAAACACAAATTTTCCGGGAAAACCTGGTCCGATTTTCCTGGCTAACAAACTTATCCAAGCTACTTGCAAAAGGAAGGTACTCACCAAATTTGATCAAGATTGGTCCATTATTTTTTGAGTTATCGGTCGGACACAGATCTCCTCATTAGCGATTTTTTTTAATTCGCTAAAAGGAAAATTGAGGTTTGTCAATATTTTTTTTAAAGAAATAATATTTAAAATTAAATTTTATATCTGGCCTGCAATATGAGGTGTCTTTCCTCTCGTCCGTCCTCCTTAAGGTGCATTACAGGGCAGTAGATTCCGTCGAAATCCCAGCAGGGGCGGCTCGTCAGATGACGCAGGTGAAGCGCTGCTTTACCTATATTTTTCTATTAAGCTCTGTTACCCTGGTAGATTTTTTGGGCGCAGCAGGTGGAGGAACTATGGAAGAAAGCTCCTCTGAGCAGTGCCCTTGTAGATATCTATAAAAGAGAGAGAGAGAGAGAGGTTACCAACGGCACGTCGGTGGGCAAGGAATGGCAGACTTTAGGTGAGGGTAGGGTCACCGATGATACGTATAGCTCTCTTCTGAATGGAGTCCAGGATAGCGAGTGTAGAAGCGGCAGCCGCACTCCAGATGTAGAAGCAGTATTCGAAGTTTGGTCTTATTTGTGAAGTATAAGGTACTGGTAAAAAGTATTTGCGAGCCCGGAACAGGAAACCTAATTTCTTAGCAGCCGCTTCTGCAATTGATGTGACATGTTGGTGCCAATGGATATTTCGATCCACAGAAATGCCAACAAGTGAAAAGGACTCATTACTTTGAATAACTTAGTTGTTCATTGTGATGGATCTAGGGTTGGTATATCTCTTATGAGAAAGAAAGCAAGACTGAAATTTGGTGGGGTTGAATTGTACAAGATTTCTACTTCCCCAGTTTAATATTTTTTGGAGATCCACGGAAACAGAAGCCTCCATGAGTCTGCGATCCTCATCTAATTGGGCTAAAGAGACAGGCTTAGAATATTGTATATTTGAGTGGAGGGTGCTGTCGTCCGCGTAACTGTGAACTGGGTTGGATGTGCTAGAGAATAGGTCATTGATGTGGAGAAGAAACAAAGTAGGGGCTAAAACTGAACCTTGATGAACTGCTGCATTAATTGGATACAGTTTAGAGGAATGACCATCCACAACAACGGAAATGCTCCTGTTGGAGAGGAAATTTACTGTCCAGGTACAGAGTTTTGGTGGTAGGCCATAGGCCGGAAGTTTATTAAGCAGCGCTGCGTGCCACACCTGGTCGAATGCTTTGGATATGTCTAGAGCGACAATCCGGGATTCACCGTGTAGTTCCATAGACTTGTTCCAAGAATGGGTGACAAAGGAAAGGAGGTCGTCAGTTGATCTGCGCTGACGGAATCCATACTGCCTGTCGTGGATTAGACTGTGTTTTTCAAGAAATTTTAGTAATTAGGTGTTTATTAGAGACGACTGAAATGAGATAAATAGGCCTGTAGTTGCTACGAAGCGCTTTGGATCCTTTCTTGGGGACTGGTTGTACTCGAGCTGTTTTCCAGTTACTAGGGAATATGCCTCTATTGTAAGATGTCTGAAACAGACGAGTCAGGACAGGAGCAAGTTCTGGTGCGCATTTTTTGAGAACAATTGCTGGGATCTCGTCAAGGCCAGAGACTTTCCTGGTATTAAGAGAAGAGTACATCTTTCGTACCTTTTTAGTTTTGAAAATGATATCCGTCATTTTATGCGTGACATTGGGGACTGTTGGTGGTTGAACATTTGGAGGTGGGTTGAGAGTAGAATTGCCGGCGAACAACGAGGCAAAAAGTTCAACCTTCTCCAGAGCGGTAGAAACAATTTCATCCCCTGAAACAAGAGGTGGGAACGTGCTCTTGCAGAAATTATTACCAATAGATTTAGCAAGAGTCCAGAAGGGTTTGCTGCCGTTGGAGCTTAAGAGGACTTTGTTTTTGATGTGGTTATTAAACGAGTTTTTTGCCTCAGAAAGAATGCGGACATAGCGGTTTCTTGCGTCGTTAAATGCTTGACGGTTTTCTTGACTGGGATTGTGTAGAAGCGTTTTGTGAGCTTTGACTTTTCCACTCTGGCCTTGTCACAAGATTTAGAGAACCAGGGCTTTTAAGTTGCTGAAGAGGTTTTCTGTGTACGTAGAGTAAATAATTCCGTGTCAGCTTGGATAAGTGACGTTTTTGAGATATCAGAGGGGTCAGGATGAAAGAAGCAGACAGACGCCCATGGAAAGGCAGAAAAGTAATTCTGCATTTCGTCCCAGTTCGCGAAGTTGTAGTGCCAAACGATACGTGGGTGTGATGACTGTGTGGCCTCAGGTTGCATTGCGCAGGAAGCCGTGGTCTGAGCGACCAAGGGGGGCGGTGACTGATATCTAACAGCATTCAGGTTTTGTAGTAAGAAGGAGATCCAAGGGATTTGAGCTGTGCGTTGGGATGCGAGGAAAGTAAGTAGGTTGCTGAACCATATTGGCTAAAGAATTGCTGACTGCAAAGGCCTCCGCTGCTCTCCCTTGTGGATCGGTTTTTGAAGATCCTAGCCATTCCTTGTTATGGGCATTGAAGTCACCAAGAATAGTGACTTCGGAGGAAGGATATTCAGAAATGAGATGGTCGGTTTTTTCATAGAGGTAGTCAAAGAGCTGGACAAAGTTGTTGTCAGAAGGTGACCGGTAAATGCAACAGATGAATTTAGTTGCAGCTCTGAGAAAGAGTTTTATCCATAGTATGTATTTTTCTTGCAGCTTCTAAATTGAAGAGTCTGGTGCAGGGTAGATTGCTACGGACGTATGCGCACACGCCTCCATGCAATCTAAAGGAAGTAAGGAGCTCATACCGCGGGATATTAAGGTGATTAGTGGCTGTTTTGGCACTGATTTGGGTTTCGGTGAGGAAGGGGAGTTGGGGCCTATTAGCCTGGAGAAAATGGTGGACGGAGTTCAGGTTAGAATTTGGACCACATATATTCGAGAAGTTATGTTAAATTTTGATGCTGGCGACCCCTGGACACCCCTCTCCCGGAGATCCGAATGGAGGTATCTTACCTCTAGAATATTTTGTAAAAGGAGGACCCATCATCATTTTTGCTTATAAGGGAAACCAACTCATACACCAGAACCGGAAACGTCCGTTAAGCCTTCACCGGCCCCTTGATGTAAGGGTTGGTACCTCCTCGACCGTGAAAAAATCATTTTCTGTTACATAAAGGAAAAGTCCACTACCACTACCTCGTACGACAGGCAGGAGTTACCATGGGCCTATTATTTTAGTTAGTCCCTGGGCCCACAGGGGACAACGACGGAAACTAAGCTTCATATATCGGTTTTCGAGATAATACTTATTTAATTATTTTTTTCTTGGAAAAATAGTCCCACTAAAATTTTAATTTAGCTGCTATTTAAACCCATAGAAGGCTGAAATTTTGGGCACCGTTTTAAAAAGCCTGGTATTTAATAGTTATGTAAATAAATTCATTTCATGTTATACAGGGCGGTTTAAAACTGATGATTTTAACAAAAAAAAGGCCAAGACTTTATTTTTTCAAATAGGACAGCCTGTATATTAGTTAAAATTCTGAAAGGCAATTAAATTTCCTCCAAATTAATGTACTATAGTTGTATATCTAACTAGTCAAGTTTTCGAATTAATCGCAATAATTACTAAAAAACACATGATCTTCACATAATTTGAATTAGTTGGTCATGGAACGCCAAGTGATTTGACAATTGCTTAATTGTTTACTGTGTTTGACAGACGCCGAAGTTTTAAGATTCATTTGCCATTTTCCACTTAATATTTATTTGAAAACAAGTTAAGATGGAGCGAAGTAATTACTCAAATGAAGTTTTGATGACACTATTTATTCTTCATGGACAATGTGACACAATTGTAGCAAGAACATGGAGAAAATTCAATGAATTGTATCCTGAATTGCAACCAATGAACGAAATAAAGTTTATGCGAATACAAGATAATTTTATCAACTATGGTTCAAAACTTGGGACAACTCGAAGTTTGCCAAGGCCTGTAACGTCAAATAAAGAAAATATAGTTAACGTTTTGGCCTATTTCCACGCATGTCCACAAACTTCCATCCAAAGTGCAGCATATGATTTAGGCGTAACTTAATATGCGGTGCAAAAGATTCTGGCCAATCACAACATGCATCCTTTTAAATTTATAACACTTCAACACCTGAAACCAGATGATTACCAACGTCGCATTCAGCATTGTGAGACACTCCTATTACGCATTGAAGAGGATCCTAATTTTTTGAGAAAAATAATATGGACAGACGAAGCCAAGTTTTCGAGAGAAGGTATTATCAATAGAAGGAATCTACATTTTTGTGCCGATCAAAATCCACGCATGGTCAAACAGAAGGGCTTTCAAGAAAAATTTAGTTTTAATGTTTTTTGCCTCTTAAAAGACAACCAAATAAGATTTTTCATTTACAATGAGTCATTAAATAGCAATCAATACCTCCACATTTTAGTAGTATTAATTTTTTTGGAAAATTTTACAGAAGATTTCCGTACTTCTTGGTTCCAGTTGGATAGAGCACCCGCACATTGCACGCAAGAGGTAACACGTGAGCTGTTTCAGATATTTGATAACTACTGGTTTAGGCGTTTGGGCCCATGGGATTTGCCTGCAAGGTCCCTCGACCTTACACCCCTCGATTTCTACCTTTGAGGTACTTTAAAACAAAAGATATACCAGAGACCGGTGAACACTAAAGAGGAGCTACGTCAACGTGTGACCAATTGCATCGACCAATTAGATGCTAATGAAATACATAAAGCGACAACTGATGGTGTACATCGCGGGTTTTGAAGTGCTTAGAAGTCAATGGGGGATATTTTGAAAATTTGTTGTAAAATGTTTAGAATCTAATAATAAATAAAAATTGAAAAAATTATCTTTTATTCGCATAACCTTTCTTTCGCTCATTGGTTGCAGTTCAGGATACATTTCATTGAATTTCTTACATATTCTTGCTACAATTTTGTCACATTGTACATGAAGAATAAATAGTGTCATCAAAACTTCATTTGAGTAATTATTTCGCTCCATCTTAACTTGTTTTGAAATAAATATTAAGTGGAAAATCGCAAATGAATCTTATATAACGGCGTCTGTCAAACACAGTAAACAATTAAGCAGTTGTCAAATCAGATGACGTTGCATGACCAACTAATACAAATTATGTAAAGATAAGGTGTTTTTCATTAATCCTTGATATTATTTCGTAAACTTGGCGAGTCAGGTATACCACTATGGTACATCAACTTGGAGAAATTTAATTGCCTTTCAGAATTTTAAATAATATACAGGGTGTCCTATTTGAAAAAATAAAGTTTTGGCCTTTTTTGTGTGTGTCACCTTAAAATCATCAATTTTAAACCGCCCTGTATAACATGAAATGAATTTATTTAGGTAACTATTAAATACCAGGCTTTTGCAAGCTGTGCCCAAAATGTCAGCTTTCTATGGGTTCAAATAGCAGCTAAATTTAAATTTGAGTGGGACCATTTTTCTGAGAAAAAAATTAAATAAGTATTATCTCGAAAACCGTTGTAGATAGGTATAGGAAGCTATTAAGAAAAAATGATAATAAAGAAATTACAATTCTAAAAACAAAATAATATACAGGCTGTCCCATTAAAAATAAGAAAGTTGCTACTACTTTTGAGTAGAAGCGACAACACCGCCAAAATGAAAATATTTAAGAAAGACGGGTCGTGCCTATTTATGGCAGTATCCAAATTTTCAGATTAATCCTATGTCCCGTTTTCCATAAACGTCTAACCTATCATCCATCGACCATCAATGACCCTGTATATATATATATATATATATATATATATATATATATATATATATATATATATATATATATATATATATATATATATATATATATATACAGTGTGGCCCACTTAAGATCGCAACACCCTCTTCCTACTTTTAATTGACTTAACCAAGGTTACTATTTACACGTATTAACATTGGAAATATGTCAGTAGCGTACATTTTTAGGGGGCTTCAAAAAGTCGATTTTTCAAAAAAACTTATTAGCAAATTTTTTATTGCTAGTTTGGTTACGGTATTGCAAATAGCATCCCTTAAAACCGCTAAGGATACAATTTGAGTCATATCACTTTGTGTCTGAGATGCAAGTCTCGAAAAGTTGATTTTTTGATTTTTGAACATCCGTGTGTTACATGTTAATTGACGTTTTATTGACATGAAATTTTGGTGGTCAGTGATAATAGATAGGGTGAGTGATTGTCTTTTATTAACAATTAATTATGTGCCAGGAGCGTACGTTTTAGGGGGCTTCAAAATATCGATTATTTCAAAAAATGTATTCCTTACATTTTTCACAAAACACAATATTTATTTTGGACTAAACAATAATAAGCATAAATTTTTGAAAATAATAAGTAGAGAGCACCCTTGAAAACTCCTACCTGTCAACTTCTGTTATCTTAGATGTACACATTCATTCTATTTCTTCACTTCCAAACATCCGCTTCTACACAATCCCAGTCAAGAAAACCGTCAAGCATTTAACGACGCAAGAAACCGCTATGTCCGCATTCTTTCTGAGACAAAAAACTCGTTTAATAACCACATCAAAAACAAAGTCCTCTTAAGCTCCAACGGCGGCAAACCCTTCTGGACTCTTGCTAATTCTATTGGGAATAATTTCTGCAACAGCACGTTCCCACCTCTTGTCTCAGGGGATGAAATTGTTTCTACCGCCCCGGGCAAGGCTGAACTTTTTGCTTCGTTGTTTGCCGGCAATTCTACTTTCAACCCACCTCCAAATGTTCAACCACCAACAGTCCTCAATGTCGCGCATAAAATGACGGATATCATTTTCAAAACAAAAAAGGTACGAAAGATGCTCTCTTCTCTTAATACCAGAAAAGCCTCTGGCCTTGACGAGATCCCAGCAATTGTTCTCAAAAAATGCGCACCAGAACTTGCTCCTGTCCTGACTCGTCTGTTTCAGATATCTTACAATAAAGGCATATTCCCTAGTAACTGGAAAACTGCTCGAGTACAACCCATCCCCAAAAAAGGATCCAAAGCGCTTCCTAGCAACTACAGACCTATTTCTCTCCTTTCAGTCGTCTCTAAAGTGATGGAAAAGTATATAAATACCGAATTACTTAAATTTCTTGAAAAACACAGTCTAATCCACGACAGGCAGTATGGATTCCGTCAGCGCAGATCGACTTCCGACCTCCTTTCCTTTGTCACCCATTCTTGAAACAAGTCTATGGAACTATACGGTGAATCCCAGATTGTCGCTCTAGACATATCCAAAGCATTCGACCAGGTCTGGCACGCAGCGCTGCTTAATAAACTTCCGGCCTATGGCCTACCACCAAAACTTTGTACCTGGACAGCAAATTTCCTCTCCAACAGGGGCATTTCTGTTGTTGTGGATGGCCATTCCTCTAAACTGTATCCAATTAATGCAGGAGTTCCTCAAGGTTCAGCTTTAGCCCCTACTTTGTTTCTTCTCGACATCAATGACCTCCTCTCTACCACATCCAACCCAGTTCACAGTTACGCGGACGACAGCACCCTCCACTCAAATATACAATATTCTAGGCTTCTCTCTTTAGCCCAATTAGATAAGAATCGCAGACTCATGGAGTGTTCTGTCTCCGTGGATCTCCAAAAAATATTAGACTGGGGAAGTAGAAATCTTGTACAATTCAACCCCACCAAATCTCAGTCTTGCTTTCTTTCTCATAAGAGATACACCAGCCCTAGACCCATCACAATGAACAACCAAGTTATTCAAAGTAATGAGTCCTTTTCTCTTGTTGGCATTTCTGTGTATCTTAATCTTAATTGGCACCAACATGTCACATCAATTGCAGAAGCGGCTGCTAAGAAATTAGGTTTCCTCTTCCGGGCTCGCAAATACTTTTCACCAGCTAATCTCTATACCTTATATACTTCACAAGTAAGGCCAAACCTCGAATACTGCTCCCACATCTGGGGTGCAGCTGCCGCTTCTACACTCGCTATCCTGGACTCCATTCAAAAGAGAGCTATACGTCTCATCGGTGACCCTACCCTCACCCAAAGGCTGCCATCCCTTGCCCACCGACGTGCCGTTGGTGACCTCTCTCTCTCTTTTATAGATATCTACACGGGCACTGCTCAGAGGAGCTTTCCTCCATAGTTCCCCCGCCTGCTGCTCCCAACAGATCTATCAGGGGAACAGAGCGAATGCACCCTTTTACTGTCCAGATCACCAGACATAGAACATCTTGTTATGCCCGCTCTTTTGTCCCGAGGACTTCCAAATTGTGGAATTCCTTGCCGGCACATGTTTTTACTTCTCCTCCGAACCTCCAAACCTTCAAGTCCAGAATTAACAAGTTGCTTCTTTCCTCCTTGTCAACACCCACCGTACGATAGTATTTAGGCTGTAAGCCCTCGTGGTGTGTTGTTGAAATTTTTAAAAAAATCCCCTTACATGTGCTAATTCACATGTCAGGTCGTCGCAGAAGCCACAGCTATCTAATATTTTTGTATCATACAAAGTTAAGTTTGTTCATGCGTAGTCCAAAGTAAATATTGTAAAAATATAACGCCCCGTAACTTTTTGAAGCCCCGTGAAAACGTATGCTACTGCCATATTTCAAATGTTATTACGTATAAGTAGTAACCGTGGCTAATTTCTTATACCACCAAAATTTACAGTTTCTCAAAAGTCAGTTAAAGGTAGGAAGAGGGGTGTTGCGATCTTAAGTGGGTCACACAGTATATATACAGGATACTCATTATCTACCTCAGTATAATGGGTAATTTTGTTATTTCTGATGAAGCAGCTTCGGTTAAATTAGCAAAGTTAGTTTGATGGCATAAACACACTTCTAATGCATCGCCTACTTTCTGAGATAATTTGAAAAAACTAAAAATGACCAATTTTTTATTCTTGAATATCTCCGTCGTGGTTAATGGTACAAAAAAGATTAACACCTCATTTTGTAGTTATTTTTTCTTAGAATAGAATATTGCCAACAAAAAACTCATGGTATGCTTTGTTGGAAAGAGATAACACAAAATTGCATTATTCTAAATGGCAATCATAGTTGACTGTGACGTCTTTCAAAAGCTTATTCTTTTCTGATTCCAATCATAAGGTTTAATATGGCTACATCCATTTGCTTAAGATTTATTTAACCAAAACTATTTATTATAAATTACTTGCAAAATTATGTATCAAGCAGGCGATGAATACATCCAATTCAATGTAACAATTATGTTAATCGTGTGTCTACTAGAAAACTATTTTTATGAGTAGATGCATTTTTATTACCATAAGTAAAGCAAACGAATTAAATAACTTATTATATTAAGATAAAAGGAAACATTATTTGGAACACCTAAAAGAGAAGAACGAAAGAAAATTAAATCTGAACAAAACGTATCTACAGTAAATGTTCAAAGTGTCTACCTTTAACTTTTAAACACTTCTGCCACCTACTAACTATTTCTCTTTGGACTTTTTTCATAGACTGGTGTGGAATACGCTTTACAGAGGCTTAGATATTATTTTTTAGTTCTTCAGTATTCTCAGATTTTTTCGGATACACCTTATTTTTTAAAGTACCCCACACAAAAAAATCGGGAGGCGTCAGGTGCGGACATCTCGGCGGCCACAAAATAGGCCCTGCATTTCCTATCCAGCTGATAAAATGTTCCGTTAGATATGCTGACATATTTCTAGAATTATGGGCAGAGGCACCATCGTGCTGAAAATGTGTTAGGTTTTGAATCGTACTCAGAGGTAAATTGTCCAATATATCTTCCAGTTCACTTGCAGAAATCCCAAATATCGTTCTAAATTCAGGATCATGTCATGCAGAAATGGATTGTGGTCCCAATAGTTCCGTACCACACATTTACTGAATATACATACTGGCCTCTTTTATATGCAGTAATATAAGGATTGCTTTGATCCCAATGTACCGTATTGTGTCGATTAAATATCTCGTTATTAGTCAATTTGGTTTCATCTTTAAAAATAATTCCATACAAAAAACGAACTATTTGCTCTGTTTCCCTTACCAACCATCTAGCAAACTGAATTCGTCGGCTCAAATCTCCCGAATATAATGTATTGCTGATACTATATTTGTAGGGGCGATAACGATTCAGTTTAAGATTCAAATGGGCCTCTTCTTTTAAAACCCCTCACTCGTTCGCCATTTCTCTAGCAGATGTGCTGTGTTTATAGTTAGCGAATGCCAAAACCCCGTTTTCGTCTTCCTTTTTAAATTTCAACTTCTCAGTTTTTGGTTTGTTGAATGAAATCTTAAGGTTTCCTTAAGATTGATTTCCAGTTTCGCAAAAAGTCTTTTATCGGGCTGCCTTCTTTCCGTGTATAGTTGAAAATACATTTCACTAGCTTCGTTGACAATTCTGTTACTGGCATTATTATGCCAGAAATGTGATTAAAATCATGTCATTTCTCTCTTCATTCGTATACATTAAAACTTATTGTTTGAACAAAAAATATACTGGAGAACTACGTAAGTTCAAAACTATGTTTGACACAAGCTTATACAATGACTGTTTGTTGATTGTTACATCGGATTGGATGTACTCACCACCTGATTAGTACATAATTTTGTAAATAATTTATTATAGATATTTTTTGTTAAATAAATCTCAAACTAATGTAAATAACCATAGCAAACATTATATCATTAGAATCAGAAAAAATAACCTTTAGCAATATGTCAAAGCCAACTATGATTGCCATTTCAAAACTATGTGTCTCTTTCGACCCAACCATGCAGTGGATTTTTTGTTTACATTTACCTATTCTATGAAGAAATACCTACCAAATGATGTCTTGATCTCTTTTGTATCATTAATCGTGACGGAGATATTCAAAAATAAAGAATTGGTCATTTTCAGTTTTTTCAAATCATCTCAGAAAGTAGGCGATGCATTAGAAGTTTGTTTATGTCATCAAACTTCTCTTAAAATTCTGCCCGAGTTTGCTAATTTTACCGAAGCTGTATCTTCAGAAACGACAAGGTTAACCCATTACATCCAGGTAGATAATGGGCACCCTGTATATATATATATATATATATATATATATATATATATATATATATATATATATATATATAACTTATGACATTTTAAACTGGCCCCGGATGTGTGTTCTAGGCGACCTAGTTCGCTCTCGTGTAAAAAACTTTTTCCAAATTCAAACGTCGAGATCTCCTCATTAGTGAAATATTTCTAACAAAAATTCACTAATAGCACAGGGAATTTGATTGATTTCCGGAAAACAATGAGGTTTGTATTTTGCCTATTTCGAAAAATGCAATTTGTTAATTAATAAAAACTCACTTGGTAAATCCGATCGGAACTAAATATTCCGACAAGCAGAAATTAAGAGCGTAGACCTAATTAAAACGCATTAAATCTTGGTTAGACAGTTCGAGCTAAGAGTCTTGACGCATCAAAGTTGGTAAGGCTACATATCAGCAGAAGCGAAAATTAGGTAAAAGCGGAGTTTTTGATAATATTTAAAGAAGGTTGGCGTTCGTTTACAACGCTAATTCACATGATACAAAAATCACATACTTCATTAACTGACGTTCTTTCGCACCTCGCTGACTTTATTCTAAATGATGTAAACAGTCTTACCAACCACAAATGAAATGCCAAGTTTCCTCCTAATAGCTATGTTTGGCTCCGAAACTACTTTTCGAACTAGGCGCAATTCCAACCGCCTACAGGTGGTGCAGCGGGCAAACATGCCAGGAATTTTGTCTCCAGATCAAGTCAAAAAATAAGAGTGATTCGGAGAAAAGCCAATACATTTTTTCTGGTGCAGCACATTGATGGTTTCAAATGGAGGTGACAAAAACACTGTAACAGCAAGCTAGTAACATTAAGGACATTACGACACAGTCAGCTGTGGGGTGCTGGCGACTTTTAGAGAACAATGGAAAACATTTCGAGCTGTTAGGTAGATGTTAGATAAGGTCCGCGTATAGACGTGGATTGAGATAGACTAAGAAGATATATTATCACAAATTAGCTTAGAATCTGATAGCATGCAAATGCAATAATATATACATAATATGTATTTAGTATATATGTGGTATATTTTAATGTTTAGTTGTGTATATTGTTTTTGTATATAACCTCCCGCCCGTAGAGACTGCACAGAACTTCTGGATGGGAGGATATGATTTATGTGGTGCCATCTAAAATACTATGACAATTTGTTATTGTTTTAGGCTGTCGACTACCCTCCATATGCAGGTAGTCCCTATACAGATTCTCAAGCTACGCAGTATACATCAACTTACTATGCATCACAGGCTTTTTCTCCGTATTCACCGAGTTCGGGCAGTAGTATTGCAAATGCAAGCTTTCACTTAGCCGCAGCAACTTTAGCAGGTATTTATATTGTATTTATTTTAACTATTTTAGTAAAATTCGGAAAAACACACTGACAAAAAAGGCTTAACGCAGCAAGGTCGTGATATATTCAAAAGCGAAATTAAGTCACATTCCGAATGACACATCATATGTACGCACAAAAAATGGCCAGTCTGAATTTTTTGGTAAACAGGTTAATTAATGTTTCTTTAAGTAAAAATAGATATACCAAAGATTTAGGGTATATTAAGAACGTGGCATAATATAACGGACACACTGCTCGCCTAGTGGAGAAATTAATTAGCAAACAGAAAACAAAGAGAATGTTAGCAGAATCAACGATTTTAGAAGAGAGAAAGCCTAAAAAAACTTTGTTTGCTTACCATTTGAACCTCGAATCACGAGGAGCCTAGATAGCATTTTTTTAAAAGCCAACTTGCAACTAATATTTTGGACAAAAAAATACTTTAAAAAGCTTGCTAGGTAACCCAAAAGACAAGAATAGTACCGCCAAAATGTCGGGAATTTATTTATTAAATAAGTTGGAAAGATTGTGATCTTAAATACTTCGGACAAAGAAAAAGATCTATTGGAATTAGAAAAAAAATGCATTTAGCACAATTAAGATATGGTACTATAGATAGATCCTCATCATTTATTTAAAACCAAAAGTAGGTCAAATACTCAAATGATTAATTACAAGTAGATATTATCGAACGATGAATGTTGCCAATAACATGAACAAGTAAAGAATGCATCTTAATCTAACCTTAGTGTTACTTATAAACTAGCATTGATTACGATGCGGTTTCCAAATGAACTACATGGCCGCTGGAAGTCGATGTCTTGCTGGGTGGACGATATCGGAATAGATATCGTGGTAATTGTCTTATAGCAATCAGCTATTAGGTAACGTAATTCCCCCATCCCTAATGTGAAGGACGTCCTCGGTCTTTTCTTCTGCTGTAGATTGGTTCTTATATTTGTGACGCATGGCTCTCTTCTTAAATTTCTGTATGGATATGTAGCACAGGATGACCATTATGATGATAGTGATTAGAGTAGTTATTCCCATGTGCGTTGATTGTACCAAAGGGTGTAGTACATTATGATCATTCCTTTTCTCCATTTGACTTCCTAATTTGTTGACTTCTTTTAGATGTATCGGATTGAATTTGATGACATGTTGAGTTTGTGGTTGTAAGCATGTATCAGCTCGGGTACTCATGAAATGTTTGGAGTGATTTCTTCGTAAGTTTCTCCGTTTATAGATATCTTGCATTTTTCATGGCTGGTTATGAGGGTGTTGTTTGCAGTGGTCTGTCTGTCTGGTCTTGACGGACACTCTTTTGATATTAACCAATATTTATATATTGGTTAATTGATTAAAACTAAGCGAAATTGTTCTGTGTAATACCTTTATATTCTCTAATAATTTTGAACTGAATGCTATTTGAAATTCTACGACGGCCTTCCGTTTCACGTTGCATCACATCTAAAGTGATTTTTAATGAATCTAGTTTTTTGTTAATTGACTCTTGCTCTTTTTCCATTCGTTGTGTCATTAGGTTGGCAAATGAGTTTAGACTGTCTAATTGAACCATAATCGCGTTCCGGTTTGCATACAATAATTCTATGTTTTTATTAACTTCCTTTAGATCTTCCTGGTCCAAATTCCCAGTGATCATTCTTATAACTGATCCTGCACCATGTAGGAGACCTTTTTTGTCTCAAATGTGCGTTAATTTTTGCAATTCATTTTCAGTTATTCTTAATTGACTGTTTAAAATTCGGGTATAATATTTGTTAATGGAATTTGACTTAATTACACTAATCTGATAAGCATTGTATAATAATTGATTATAATTTTCAACTATAATTGTGAGATTCAAGTAAAAGTAAAACCTATGGTAATGACTAAAAATTTTGGCAATTCCGAGGTAGTCCTTGAAATATCCATTAATTTGGATTGGTTGAAGTTTAAGGAATAGGGCTGTCCTCAGATGGACACATAATGGACACATAATGGACACAACAAGCTGTAAAGAAGGAAATTTCTTTTCAGTTCTTTTGGTCTTATTTAAATGAGCCGTTTTGTTTTAATTGTACGTACGTCTCGTTAATGCCATTATGGTTTTATTCGTGATAGTCCTGGATTGTTCCTTTTCGTTCTGTAATTTTAGTTACGTCTTGTAAGCGTTTTGTACTTAATTATTTTAATTTTTTATTAATTTAATTATTACAAAGAGTGGAAGCTATTAATCTAAAATAATGTTCAAGTTGTGGGCCCAAAAATAATATGCAGTAATTATTATTAGGGTCATTGTAAGATTTTTAAAAGTCAGTCACCTGTTGAAGTTCGTGTTGTCTTTGGATGTTTACTCTGCAACATTTATTCTTAAATAAATTGTCTGTTTTATTTCGTTATGAAGGCCATAACACATAATTATCTGTTGTTTAAAGTGATCTAAAGGGTTTTCAGAAGTAAGCATACCAAAAGCGTTTGTGAGTCAGAATGTAGTTCGTCTTCTTGGGTGTTAATGCCCAGCTCTCTAAGATCGTCATCGTCTAATACTCTAAACTCTGATGTATCTAAAATATTGAAAATTGATGCTAGATCATCGTCGTCTTCAACTGCGTTGATTTCCACATGACATAAAGCATTTAATTAATTTCGTAGTCAAACTCTTCTAAATTTAAACGCCATATCACTAGACGTGAGTTTGGCTCTTTAATAGACAACAACCCTACAAGTGGTTTATAGTCGGTTTCTATTGTGAATTTATTGCCAAAAGGTAAGGCCTAAAGTGTTTAGTATTTTCTACTATTTTCAGAAGTTCTCTCTCAATTGTTGAGTTGTTTCTTTCTGCAGAATTTCAGATACGACTATAGTAAGCCGTAGGCTTGTCATTTTGTGACAAAACACTTCGTACAGCAATATTACTAGCGTCCATGGTCAAATGAAAACTTTTCGTAAAATCTGAATATGTCAATCTAGGTGAGTTAGTAATAAGTTCATTAGTTTGTTTAAAGGCATTTATGTATTCTGTGTTTTTAATGTCAATTTTTTAATCTTTCTTAAGGCATTTGGTTAAAGGGTATACGATTTTTGTGAAATTTTTGATGAAGCGGCGCCTACCAAACCGAGAAAAGACTTTATTTCTTTTTGGAATTTTTGTATCGGATAATTTTGTCTGGCTTTCATTGTATTCGGGTTAGGTCGAACTTCTCTGGTCGTGATCACGTGTCCGAGAAACTCGTCTTCTTTACGAAGAAATTCGCACATGTCTAGTTGTAACTTGAGGTTAGGTCAGGTCAAGCTACCCGATACCAAAATCACAAAAATAAATAAAGTCTTTTGGTATCGGGTAATTTTGTATGGCTTTAATTTTGTTCGGGTTAGGTCGGATTCCTCGGGTTGTAATCACGTGTCCGAGAAACTCGACTTCATTACGAAGGAATTCAGACTTGTGTAGTTGTAACTTGAAGTTAACTTCTTGTAATTTTGAAAAAATCTGTGTTCTTGTAAGGATTTAGAAAAAATGACAATGTCGTCCATGCATACAAAACAAGATTTATAAAGGAATTCCCTAAGAACATTATACATTACCCGCTGAAAGATACTGGGAGAATTACGCAATCCAAGTGGCATACCCACAAATTCATAGTGCCCGTTTTGAACACTAAAAGCAGTTTTCTCTATACTGTTTTCACCTAGTTTAATTTGGTGAAAACCGTGGGCCAAATTAAATGTAGTGAAGTACATACATTTCCCTAAACCATCAAGAATCTAGTCTATTCTAGGGAAGGGATATTTATCTGTAATGGTTTTTTCATTTAGTTTCCGATAATCGAAAGCTAAACGACATTTACGTTTTCCTCATTGGTCCATGCGTTTAGGCACGATTCATACAGGTTACGCATACGGTGATATAGACGGTCTGATACTTTTATTATCTAATAGTTGTTTTGTTTGGTTTTGAATTTCTATTATGAGATTATCGTGGTATCTATATTTCACATGTACCGGTTCATCGTTCTTCGTTCGTATATCATGTTTAACAGAATTGGTGAACGTAGGGTCACTTTTTTCATGATAGAATATGTTTTTGTATTTGTGGCATAGAGAAAATAATTTTATTTTTTCCTTGGCATTAAGATGCTCTACTCTTAATTGTTTTAAAATGTTAGGTTGGTTTTGTGTTATTGGTTCGTTTAGTTCATAATAGTTCTGTAGATAAGTGACTTTGATCCGCTCGTTAAAGTAAACATCGACGTTGGCAGATGTATTTTTTGTAATGGGAATTGTGCAAATGCCAGAGTGAGAAGTAGCTATAAGCTTATTCTACAGTTACAGTCTTATCGGATCGTTGGGGAATCAGAACAGTTCCATTTTCTATGTTAACCGGAATTTAGATACTATTAACCATATTTGTTTGAAGGGTTTAAAATTTTGAGGATTAAGTTCGAAATAAAAAAGGATCTCTATCTTGCCTAATGTTATTAGTCTGTGTTTCGTAATTGATACTTCCTTTAAGTTTTTGAAAATGGGCTGAACCAATCAATGTGTCGAAACGATCATGTCATTGCATGACATGAAAATCTAAGGGAAATTTAATGCCATATTCTTGCAATATAGGAAACTAAGGGTTATTAATATCTCTGGAAATTTTGCCAACGGATTTCATGGCGAAGGGTTTTTGGCAAATATATTCGTTGAAAAATTCATAAGCCTTACCTGGATTCATGATGCTATCAGAAGCACTACTGTCAATGAAAATTTGGAGGCCTAAAGAAGCAAGACAGAAAAGGGTAGTTTAGGTCGCATGGCAATATTGTTAAGGTCTATTTTTATTGTGTTCCCGAGGCTGTATCGTGAAAATCCTGGTTTTCACTATACTGCTGCTCTAGTTCAGTCGATACCTCATTATAAGAATTTTCATTAGGTTGATATTCATCATCACCCTGGTAGAAATAGACGGGCTCTTGTTCCTGGTCTTGACAGGCTTGGTTATTATTTAATTGAGGAATGGGTTGATTTGTACGGGGGCGATTGTTTGTTATATTGGTTGAAATTGACATATGGGTTGCCTGATTAGTTCTTCTTCCGAAGACTTGAGAATTAGTTTGGTAATTTCTCTGTTGAGGAATTGGCGTTAAGTTTGAAATAGGTCGGCTTGAAAATGGTTGTTGAATTGTTGACTGTTGGTTATAATTCTGCTGGAGTCTTCTCTGGAAGTTGGGGTAGAAATCATTTATCTTCCTATTAACTATGAGTGGTTTTTGTGGCTGAAATGAGCTTCATCTTTATCCTTGATCACTGTAGATAAATTTAACTGCATCTGTTCGTTATCAATGCGGTGTCACTCGAGCAGTGCTGTTTCTAAATTCAAGATATTTAAGGAACGCAAGTGGCTATAATAGGGTTCAGCTATACCAATTTTAAAACCAGTAACTGCTGCTGTTTCATAATGTTGTTTTTTATAAGCTTTTATAACATCGTCTAGGGTTTGCAACCGAATGTGTTCATTTAACATTTTTGACTTGTCCTGTATAACGTAGAAAAGTCAGTGGCAGTCTGGGTTTTTCGCATGTAACTAGTCCGTAAGTATGTCATTAAAAAGTCTTAGGATCTAGGGTCTGTATATTGGGCCTTAAGTGCGTTTTCTATAGTTTCCCAAGTAATATTATCTAATTTCATGAATATGTCCCTAGCTTCACCTGCGATTTTATGAATTCAATGATCATGCGGTTACAATGCAAGTCGTCAGATGTGTAACCTTGTATTTTGTAACATAAGATATAAGTTCGGCATTGATTTAAGAAATTAACTAATTGTTTTTGTCCATCATTGTACTCAGGAATAATGGCTGAAGCCTGACAGATTTCGGCGATAGATGCTTCTGACATGTTTTGGCAATTAGGAATTTTTGACGAAGTTGAAATGGGTCAATCAGTAATTCAATTTGGCAAGATTGTTTCTGAAATTCGGGTAAATCTTATAGGAGATTTTTCACGAAAGTTCATGTGACGTATTGATTACTATAAAGATTTTTTTTAAATTTTAATTATAGGGTAATAAGGGTAGTTTTTATAGGTAAACAAATGAGTGCAAATTGGTAGAATAAGAAAATATTAAATCAGGTCTTAAAATTAAATAAATATTTAAGTATAAAAGTAATCAATAATCTATAATTAAAAGTGAGAATAGTTACTGGAATTGCACTAAATAGTTAAATTTCTAAGCTAAAATTTGTTTAAATATTTCTTTGGTAACGTATATCAACGTATTATTATTATTTAAATAGCAGTGAATAATCGTGTAAGATTTTGTTACTGAAATTGTAAAATGTTGTTTATAAGGTTTTTAATTAGTCATCAAGTTCACGTACGTTTCCTGAGAAATATATCTGTTTAACGTAGACAGTAAACTTGTTGAATGCGGTGTTTTGTAATTTTATTATAATGACTAAATTATTATGGTTGCAATATTAAATTATTTTTATTAGCGAATTTTCGTGAATTAAAATAAAATGTTTTGTATTTACTAAGGTGGATATTACACAATGTTAAGAATTTGTTAACTTGTTTATTGATTCTAAAAAGTATTAAAAGGAATGCTGCTCATTTTTTTTCGTGTATTTTCAAAAGAATAACTTTGAAAAACACAATAAAATGATTTTTAATTACAAGTGTTATGAACGGAAAATAACTTTTTAATACTCCCAACAATTAATGATGTTGCCTTTACGAAAATAAAATTTGTAAAATGCAGTGAAATACATTACAAAAGAAAAATTTTGTGAATACTACTATTAATTAAATAATTTGCATCTACGACAAAAAAAATTTGTAATTACATAAAAGACTAAATTGCATTGAAAATGAAAGAGAATGGATTGACTTACAGCAGTGAAACTTCCTTGTTAGTCATCTGTGGCTTTTCTTCCAACGCCCTGATCTTTCTTCTTAGATTTCGGGTTCTTAGTTCCAGCAGAAACGTTCAAAAACCACTGACAATTTTGTGAACTTTTAGTGTTGCAAAAAAGTCGTTACCGGATCCTATTCACGCAGCGCTAGATAATTAACGCCCTTTTCGCTTCGTGATGAAAAATAATTTATTTAAAACCAAAAGTGCATCAAATAATCAAATGATTAATTACAAGTAGATATTAGCAAACAATGAATGTTGCCAATAACATGAACAAGTAAAGAATGAATCTTAATCTAACGTGAGTGTTACTTATAAACTAGGATTGATTACGATGATGTTTCCAAATAAACTCCGTAACCGCTGGAGGTCGATGTCTTGTTTAGTGGACGATATCGGAATAGATATCGTGGTAATTGTCTTATAGCAATCGGCTATTAGGTAACGTACTTATGTATATATATATATATATATATATATATATATATATATATATATATATATATATATATATATATATATATATATATATATATTGTAAGGGGTATCATTCGGGCTATTAGTTTTCCTTAATATGGGGAATTTCTGCAGTAATATCAATACGGTTCTCCTACGGGATAATGCTCAGGCACCAGCATCGATTGAGTTCTCTAAGAGTCGATGCATTTCCTCTGGAGGCAGTAGCTTGACTACGTCTCCTTACTAAGTCGCTACCTAGACCCAGGGTTCTCGTGAAGTAACGCATGTCTTCTAGTTATGGCCTTTGTTAGAGATGCAACTGTTATAAATTGTTTGGGTAAATTCTCAGGAAGAACAGAATGAAATGCCGAGTAGTATTAATAATCTATTTACAAATTATTTACAAGAAAATATTTACAAAGGAGGCTTACACAATGGAACTTGAATCTGTACACGGAAATTAACGCAGGGGTACTATAGCTATAGTACTATATTTTGACTTATCGCGACGGAAATAATTGTACAATAAATGTGTGTGCCTTTTACCCATTTAGTTCTTAAATAACAATGGTTCTTGCTCTTCTCCTCAGTGTGTGATGGATGAAAGTGGCATTCGGTAGTTAGTAATTGTTAGTTAGTTGTATACAGTCTCTATCTATAACATTTTGTCTTAACTAGAGCTGTCGTAACAACATGCTACCAGGTTCCGCACCGAGATGGCGACCCTGTCGTACATCTCAAAATGTTCTAGGAGGCTGGCTACCATAGCCGTATTACTTTATCGGTGTGTTCACGCTGTGATTAGTATAACGTACTGACGAACTCTAATTAGAGCGAGGCCGGTCTGCGAGTGAGAATACATCTAGTCTTACATACATTGTCTCTGGATTAGAGAAGAAATGGGCCAGGGCTGACAATTTACAAAATTGTTAGTTGGTTGTACACAGTCTCTATCTATAACATTTTGTGTTAACTAGAGCTGTCATGGCGACCCTGTAGTACATCTCGCAATGTTCCCGATAGTGAATAGTTAAAAATTCATAGCTCAGAAAACTTGTAATAAGTAGTGATAATTATTGAGTCACGAGTATGTAATAATAATGTTATCTGACTTTCCTTGTCCAAGCAAATCAACTTGGCATGTTTATATTCCATATAATTGAATAGGTTTTAAATTTTGAGCAAGTATCAAATGAACTAAGCTAAATATAGAGCACTGCGATGAACGATTCTAGGCTCAGAAACTATCACAACAACACTTCTGACAATGTTCTCGTCAATATTCTGTGAAATGTTCACAATTACATACATTTCTTCACGCAATTTGCAAGAATTCTGCCAGGATTCCTTTTACTTATTACTTTTAAGGTGATGTATACTCTTAACTTATATGACAATTGGCATTACAATCGATTTGAAATTTTGCGGGAATTAAGAACGAGATTTCAATTTAAATTGTTTAATTAAAAAAGACACTTCGACAATGAAATATCGCATGAGTCATTTCTTCATCATTATTACTTGTGAACCTTGTCAATTATTTTTTTTCACTGATGCATCGATTAACACAGAAATGCGTCGATTCCCCAATTCTCCCATAACCCTCTGTACAAAAAATTATGAAACCTGGCGACCACAAACCGATGTCCACACTGTCTATATAGCCAGTGTAGTCCAGGGGTAAGAACGTGTACCTCTGAACCGACGGGTACTGTTTTCGATTCCCAGGATGCCTCCTTTACTTTTTCAGTACATACTGTAAGATTAACATCAACCGAGGTTGTGGCATTGTATTTGAGCAAGTTGAATGTTCTGCCCTTTGAAGGGGCGTAAAGCCATCGGTCCCGTATCCATGCGATGTTGGACACGTTAAAGATCTCAACCCCCTTACAAAAAGGCAAGGGTTCGGCAAAATTTCCAGGATAGCGAGGTCAAACTGCTTCCTGGCGTCGATGATTGGCCATAGTCTCGGAAATAGACCTATGTTAAAGACAAAAAGAAAAATCTACGCATGTTTTTATGAAAATTATCTATGCGCCAAAAAAACTAAATTTACCGGCAATATTTATTAGATTTTGTTTACGACACACAAACTTTTGGTTTTGTGCGGTGCTCTGACCTGCAACCAATTTTTTTTTATTAAATGCTTATAACTATTTTTTCGCACATAATATACTTTTTATAATATATACCTGCGTACCAAATTTAGTTGCCATCCCAACAAACACAGTTATGTAACATTCACATAACTGAAATAATATTTTGTTATTTACAAAAGTATCATTTATGTAACTTGTTATGAACTTGTAAGTTACATGTAACACGAAATGTCATGCATATAGTTCCTCTCGTGATATATCTATGTAACATAGTTGGGCATATATATCAGATATATTTATTGACAATTTCATCAACATTACATGTTACATTTTGTTGTTAGGAGTAGAGCTTTGTCTATATAACCACACATATTAATAGTTTAGAAAAACAAAACAGAAAATTATTGAAAACATAATTTATTAAACACTTGTAAGAAAACAATATAATATAATACATTCTTATTGTATTAAAATGTTTATAAATTCAATTTTAATTTTAAAATTGTTTATAATGTTCACATTTAAGTCAAAGTTATGCATAATTTGAAATTCAAAACTAAATCTAAACATCAGTTGATTTTTTTTTGTATAATTAAATATAACTGCAACTTTAAATTGTAACTAGAGTAGTGTCATCCATATTAAAATTGCTTTTGTAATTATTTAACAAATCTGTCGTCATTGCTTGTGTCAAAAACTCAGCTCCTGTAAATTTAAACTGGCTATATAAGTAGGTAACGACAGTTGCAAATTTAATCAATAAGTTCAGATGACTCAGATGATCATGTAAAACTAAGTACTACTAATTATCTTTGGCAATGTTTAAAACGTTGAGCTTTCTGACCTTATTATATTTTTTGGGTTGATCTAGCTGGCATCAATACTGACCTTGTTATAGTGAATAGCTTTGTGTAAATTCGCTGTGTAGTCATTTCCAGCCTTTCGATAATGATGATCAGAAACGATGCTGCAATTGAAACATATAGGTTAACTAGCATTCCGTCATAAAACGCTAGGATAACACAATCACAGATTCAAAATGTACAATATAATTCTTTTTAACATGAAACACCAATAAGAATTCAACACCCATATTAATGTAGTTCTTCACAATGAATCGTTACTTTTGTTGATAAAGTCATGTACAAAACATAAATTCTTAAACCTTATATTAAATACTGTAATCTTTCAAGAAATACAGAAAAATAAAATTCAATACTTACCACAAAATTTTCACGTTACCTTTTGTATGAGGAACAAGAAAACAGTATAAATCACAAACACGAGCACAAAGTAAACATAACCTCATAACTCATCTATTAGCAAACAGTAACATCAAGAATCAAGAATCAAGATCAAGACTCAACACTCGCTCTCGCTCTGCGCAGTTGCCCGAACAAAACGACGACAATGCCTGGAACATATAGGTGTCAATTTGTATTTCCACTTATTTTCCGTTTATTTTATTTATATAATTATAATAACAAAATAAATTATTGACGAAGTTTAAAGTTTACATCATATTTCGGTAAACAGGTTTTCTTAATTCACATTTCATTAGCTGGGTTTGATAATTATCTTATTTAATGTAAAATAAAAAGATTACCTTGTTATCAATGTGTGCTTTAAAACTATAGGACGCCATGAAATTTGTATAATGTGTATGTTACATAAAAATATTACATAGATTTTGTGTTATAATACTTGATGGTATGCAATATTTCATTTGTTACCTAAATGTGCTCCATTTGCAAAGTACATTTGTGTCATTTTTAGGTAACAGTGTAATGTTACGGTGATACTTTATTGAGCTTCCAATGCCATGTAACGGTTACAAACGTGTTTGTTGGGATAGCTTTGTCCATTTCTTTCTATTATATATATATATATATATATATATATATATATATATATATATATATATATATATATATATATATATATATATATATATATATATATATATATATATATATATATATATATATATATTGAAGTGGGAAAATATTTAAAATGATACTCACAGTTTGCATGAGACATGAATGTATATTTTTTTGTAAATTGTATTTTCTGTCATTAAATATCAGAAGCCATTTCAATGCAAATTGTCTAATACACCACAATAGACACATAAAAACCATAAATAATAACACATTGTTGAGAGACATATTCTTTGTCGGTTAAATTTGGTAATGCACGAAAGATCCATACGCTAAAAATAAATGTTTCGTTTAGATCATTGTTGGAAATTAAAATATAACCCATGTAATCTGGAGAAATATTAATAGAAAGAAATAAAATACACACTTAATTATGTATTTATAGCCAGATGCTTAAAAACAGGTAGAATGATTTATATTGTCAAAGAATTTTGAGTTACTTTTTTTTTCAACAACACACTACGAGGGCTTACTTCCTAAATACTATCGTACCGTGGGTATCGACAAGGGGGAAAGAGGCAACTTGTTAATTTTGGACTTGAAGGTTTGGAGGTTTGGGGCAGAAGGAAAAACATGTGCCGGCAAGGAATTCCACAACTTGGAAGTCCTCGGGACAAAATAGCGGGCATAACAAGATGTTCTATGTCTGGTGACCTGGACAGTAAAAGGGTTCATTCGCTATGTTCCCCTGGTAGATCTGTTGGGGGCAGCAGGTGGAGGAACTATGAAAGAAAGCTCCTCTGAGCAGTGCCCATGCAGATATCTATAAAAAAGAGAGGTCACCAACGGCACGTCGGTGGGCAAGGGATCGCAGCCTTTGGGTGAGGGTAGGGTCACCGATGAGACGTATAGCTCTCTTCTGAATGGAGTCCAGGATAGCGAGTGTAGAAGTGGCAGCAGCACCCCAGATGTGGGAGCAGTATTCGAGGTTTTGTCTTATTTGTGAAGTATATAAAGTATAGAGATTAGCTGGTGAAAAGTATTTGCGAGCCCGGAAGAGGAAACCTAATTTCTTAGCAGCCGCTTCTGCAATTGATGTGACATGTTGGTGCCAATTGAGATTTCCGTCCACAGAGATGCCAACAAGTGAAAAGGACTCATTACTTTGAATAACTTTGTTGTTTATTGTGATGGGTCTAGGGCTGATGTATCTCTTATGAGAAAGAAAGCAAGACTGTGATTTGGTGGGGTTGAATTGTACAAGATTTCTACTTCCCCAGTCTAATATTTTTTGGAGATCCACGGAGATAGAACCCTCCATGAGTCTGGGATCCTCATCTAATTGGGCTAAAGAGACAGGCTTAGAATATTGTATATTTGAGTGGAGGGTGCTGTCGTCCGCGTTACTGTGAACTGGGCTGGATGTGCTAGAGAGGAGGTCATTGATGTGGAGAAGAAACAAAGTAGGTGGTTGAACATTTGGAGGTGGGTTGAGAGTAGAATTGCCGGCGAACAACGAACCAAAATGTTCAGCCTTGCCCAGGGCGGTAGAAACAATTTCATCCCCTGAGACAAGAGGTGGGAACGTGCTCTTGCAGAAATTATTCCCAATAGATTTAGCAAGAGTCCAGAAGGGTTTGCTGGCGCTAGAGCTTAAGAGGACTTTGTGTTTTATGTGGTTATTGAACGAGTTTTTTGCCTCAGAAAGAATGCGGACATAGCGGTTTCTTGCGTCGTTAAGTGCTTGACGGTTTTCTTGACTGGGATTGTGTAGAAGCTTTTTGTGAGCATTGACCTTTTCAAGTCTGGCCTTGTCACAGGATTTAGAGAACCAGGGCTTTTCAGTGGCTGCAGAGGTTTTCTGTGTACGTAGGATAAATAATTCCATGCCAGCTTGGATAATTTCGATGACGTTTTGTGAGATATCAGAGGGGTCAGGATAAGAAAAGCAGACAGACGCCTATGGAAATGAGGAAAAGTAATCTCGCATTTCGTCCCAGTTCGCGGAGTTGTAGTGCCAAACGATACGTGGGTGTGATGACTGTGTGACCTCGGGTTGCATTGCGCAGGAAGCAGTGACCAAGCCGTGGTCTGAGCGACCCAGGGGGGCGGTGACTGATATCTTATAGCAGTCAGGATTTGTAGTAAGAAGGAGATCCAAGGGATTTGAACTGTGTGTTGGGATGCGAGGAAAGTAAGTAGGTTGCTGAACCATATTGGCTAAAGAATTGCTGACTGCAAAGGCCTTCGCTGCTCTTCCTTGTGAATCGGTTTTTGAAGATCCTAGCCATTCCTTATTTTGGACATTGAAGTCACCAAGAATAGTGACCTCGGAGGAAGGATATTCAGAAATCAGATGGTCGGTTTTTCAGAAAGGTAGTCAAAGAGCTGGACAAAGTTGTTGTCAGAAGGTGACCAGTAAATGCAACAGATGAATTTAGTTGCAGCCCTGAGAGAGAGTTTTATCCATAGTATGTCTTTTCTTCCAGCTTCTAAATTGGGGAGTCTGGTGCAGGGTAGATTGCTACGGACGTACGTCACACGCCTCCATGCAATCTAAAATAAGTAAGGAGCTTATACCCCGGGAAATTAAGATGATTAGTGGCTGTTTTGGCACTGATTTGAGTTTCGGTGAGGAAGAGGAGTTGGGGCCTATTAGCCTGGAGGAAATGGTGAACGGAGTTCAGGTTAGAATTTAGGCCACATATATTCGAGAAGGATATTGTAAATCTCGATGCTGGCGCCCCCTGTACACCCCTCTCCCGGAGATCCGAATGGAGGGGTATTTTACCTCCGGAATCTTTTGCACAAAGAGGATCCATCAGCATTTTTGCTTATAAGGGAAACCGACTCATACACCAGAACCGGAAACGTCCGTTGGGACTTCACCGGCCCCTTGATGTAAGGGGTGGTACCTCCTCCGGCGTGAATAAAATCCTTTACTATCACATAAAGGAAAATTCCACTACCACCTACCATATTGCAAGTATACCACACCAGCCAACTATTAAAGAGCTGACCAGCTTTAAAACTTGCTTATACAGTTACAGTTTTAAAAGGCAACAAAATGTATTAAAAACACGCTGTATAGTTGTAAGAAGTGAAACGAACGTTTACAATGAGAACAGTGGTTTTAATAGTTTAAACAGACTTCCAAAAGCAAGAAACAATGTTCAAGAGTGTTTTTAGTTAAGTAAAAAAGTTATTGTTTACCTGTAAGTATTTATAGGTTATCCAAATGTCATATTTAGCTATAGGAATTTTCGGTTTGTAATTGACGTTACGTGCAGGATTTGAACTTGGCGGGCATCAAATTTCACCTACCTGTCAGATTGAAGAACAATGATAATTACCACATTTGATACTGGTTAACTTGGAAAAACCAGATAAGGAACAAAATGAAAATTTCCAAAGTAGTTTGCCATGGCTTGAAAACAGGAAGAAAATTTAGACGATTTCCGTTTGAATAGAATGTTCTGGAAGGTTTTTTTTTTTGGTTCATCTCGAAGTAGAGAGCATCATATATTATCTCCGAGTAATAGTGTCCAATTTTATCTACATTCTGTTAATAAATGGTGAAATTCTATGTAACACTTAAACAGGCATTCTTGTAGATGTTTATACAGAAGAAATAAGAAGTAGCTGACGTATGGTAATATAAATCAAATTTACCAGGAGCAAAAATCGACAACACAAACAAGGTAGGAGCAAATAATTCAACTATATAATAAAGTTTTTCCCATGAGCATTATTATATGATAAATATTCCATCTAGTTTCGTAAAGTAAATGTTTCGAAATTAAAACAGTTTTCATCAATACTAATAGCAAAAGTTTGAACCAATTATATATGCGTTTTACAAACAAGCCAACAGAGGGCGCACACTGCGTAAAACCTCAAACAGAAGAATTCAATTTAGCCATTTTGTTAGAAAAGCCAAAAACATAAACACATCCTGTCATTTTAAAATTGAGAATTTTGTTAATAGCATTAAATTAGTGGATCCAATAGGCGAAATTCTAGAATTTTCAATATAAAAATATATAAAACCTTTAAAATCAATTTTTATATAAAATCAAGGGCATAGGGCACTCTTTAGCAAATGGAATCGACGAACTGAGAAGAGAGTCACATGCAGAGCAGCCGGTGGAACAACAATTAAAAAGTTAAGTATATTTTGTTCAGATATTTTGTCTTTCATTGCTGGTTTGACAGGGAGAAAGAATAGACCACCCAAAATACATGCAACATCACACAAAATTCATAAAGATTCAAAATAATAGAAAATAAACCCTGAGATATAAATTTTATTAATAAACTCATCATTATCTAAAATTAAACACATTATTTACATAATTTGGGCATAAATATTTAATGAAAATGGTATGTATTATTGCCTAATTTAAAATAATATACAAAATCAACATATAATCACTTTGAACTAAATTATAATCAAATTTACATACACAGTGACCCTAAAAACAAACGATATACACCTAAAAATAACAAGTATATTAAAAACTAAATAATATAAAAATTGTTGCACAATCGTGTGACATTATTTATTAATATATTAGTCATATATTACAGAATTTATAAATTGATAGGGGAGATAATATATATATATATATATATATATATATATATATATATATATATATATATATATATATATATATAATATATATATATATATATATATATATATATATATATATATAATATATATATATATATATATATATATATATATATATATATATATATATATATATATATATATATATATTGCTATTTTTTTTGTTCCCTCAGGGCTCGTCTGCGGCCTTGCCGCCCCGATAGCACCGCAACCCTTGGTTGATTGTGCATACCCTTAGTCTTACTCCACCCATTCCAAGATCACTGTGCCTTGAACTAGTCTGCACAGCGATTGGTAGGGTGAAGTTTTATATTGCTCTGTCTCCGGTCTAGAGTGACCGTAGATCAGTTGTCTTTTCCGGTCCAGAGCTATACACTCACACAAGATGTGCTGGGCTGATTCCTCCCCCTCGCCGCAGAGTCTGCATGCGAGGTCCCCTTCGAACCGCCCCATTTTATGCAGGTGTTT
The DNA here is from genome assembly GCA_964006375.1 of Tillus elongatus. Lineage (NCBI taxonomy): Eukaryota > Metazoa > Arthropoda > Insecta > Coleoptera > Cleridae > Tillus > Tillus elongatus. Next base: position 82,780,574 of record OZ023264.1, read on the forward strand.
CTTGACGGCCATGTGTCCCGTCAAGAGACCTGTTGTGTTTCTGAGCTGTCCTCTGCTAAGGTTTAGCAGCTCCACAGCTCTCTTTGAACTGGGTCCGTCAATTATTGACTTCCCATGTCTGAGCCCTGGACAGTCCGCCCAGTACACCTTGTGTTGGTTTCTGACCCAGGACTTAATGGCTCCCCTGGCAGTGCTCTTTGACACGCCCAGAGCCGGTTCTGGTCCCATAAATGGTTCTGCTGACCCTCTCTTCGCGAGACTGTCAGCTTCTTCATTGCCTTTAACCCCCGAGTGACCCGGCACCCAGATGAGGGTCACCTCATTCTGCCCAGCCAGGTCGCTCGTCTCGTCTCGGCACTCACTCACCAGCCAGGAATTTACCCGTGGGCTACTTAGTGCCTTAAGGGCTGCCTGGCTGTCTGTGGCTATGAGGATCCGCTTGTTGGTGTAGCCCCTCCTCTTGTTCTCCCGCACACAGTGCGGGATGGCGTACATCTCGGCCTGAAACACCGTTGCATGGGCTCCGAGGGAAATACTATGACTTACCCTCGGTCCTTCCGAGTAAACACCTGCCCCCGTCCCACGCTCCCCGCCAGATCCGTCCGTGAACCAGACGAGCGCGTCCCGTGGCATGCCCGGCGTCTCCTCCCGCCATGCCTCGCGATCAGGGATTTCCACTGTAAAGTTGTTTTCCCTGCACTATCGCGGGCTCGCAAAGTCTGACCTCATTTCAAGCATGGGCTCCTTCACGATCTCCTGAATTTTGCAGTGGCCCCTGAAGCCTGGGTTGATCTTCAGTCTACCATTGCAGGCTAGTCTGTATAGTCCTATCCTGGCCTCTCCCATAATAACTAAGTGTAGGGGGGGTAGATCCAGCAACACCTCCATGGCGGCTGTTGGGGTTGAAGACATGGCCCCTGTGATGCCTAGGCAAGCCATCCTTTGGATCTTGCCTAGTTTTTGTTTGGCACTGGATTGTGTCACCTTAGGCCACCAGACCAGTGCCGCATATGTTAACGATGGTCTGACCACCCTTGTGTACAGCCAGTGAGCCATACTAGGTCTTAGTCCCCACGTTTTTCCATATAACCGCCTAGTGACGGCTAAGGTCATGACTGCCTTACGCAGTATTTTTCCAATGTGACCATTCCAGGTTAGCTTAGAGTCCAATACGACCCCAAGATATTTTACCTCCCTGGCGATTGGAACGCTCCTACCGTATAGAGTGAGAGTTCTGTGGCTTTCACACTTCCTCCTCCTCGTAAACGGCACGACGGTTGCTTTCTCGGGGCTCACCCCGAGCCCTTGATCAACCGTCCACCCTTCCACCACTTTCAGTGCAGTCTGCATACGCTCCCACACTGCCTGTGTGACCTTTCCTCGGACTATGATGAAAATGTCGTCCGCATAGCCCTGTACCTCATACCCCCCTCCCGAGAGCCTCCCCAGCAGGCCGTCCACGACTAGACACCAGAGCAAGGGAGACAGAACGCTCCCCTGCGGACACCCCGCCGCGACCCCCGCCAGCAGAGTCCCTCCCGCGAGTGAGGTGAACACCGCCCTGTCCCTGAGCATGGAACCGATCCACCTGCAGCAGGTCTCCTCTATTCCACGCTCCCGGGCAGCTGCCAGAACCGATCCGAACGAGGTGTTGCTAAAGGCCCCCTCTATGTCTAGGAAGGCCCCCAGCGCCACCTCCTTGTTCTCCAGCGTATTCTCCAGTTTCAGCACCAGTTGGTGCAGTGCTGTTTCTGTTGAGAATCATTCTCTGTATGCATATTGTCCGCAGTTTAGAGGATATGCTTCCAGTACACCGCCCCTAATGTGCCGGTCGAGCAGTTTTTCCACTGTTTTCAGCAAGAAGGACATGAGACTTATTGGCCTCAGGGACTTTGCCTGGTCTGTTGGACGCCCAGGTTTAGGAATAAATACAACCCTGGCCAGTCTCCATGCCCTCGGAATGTACCCCAGAGCCAGGCTGGCCCTCATAATGAGGGTAAGCACCGGTGCCAGTATATCTATCCCCTGTTGGAGCATGATGGGCCTTATTCCATCAAATCCCGGCGATTTGTATGGCTTAAAGCTGTTAATGGCCCATCTGATTTTGCTCCAGGTAACCACCTCTTTAGCGACTGTCCAGTCTACTCTAGATGCCCGCCTATAAGGCGCCTCTATTTCTGAGTGTTCCCAGTCCGGAGGTGATTGGTTTATTATGTTACAGCCGGGGAAGTGCGTCTGGAGTAAAATTTCCATAGTTTCCTCCCCCGAGCTTGTAAAGCCTCCCGTGGGTGTTCTAAGGGAGCCTATGTTAGTCTGAGGGCCCTTAGACAGGATCTTGTGTAGTCGAGCACTCTCGGACGTGTTTTCCACTTCTTCGCAGTGCCTCCTCCACGACTCCTTCTTGGCGTCCCTCAGTCTTTTGTTATAGGTCGATAGGGCCTGTCTATATTCATCCCATGCTCCCGACCTTTTGGCCGCGTTAAACAGCTTACGAACCTGCGTCCTCCTTTGCCTGAGGTCCTCGTTCCACCACGGGACGTTCCTGGTGGACACCCTCATTTTCAGGGGGCAGTTGGCGTTATAGGCCGAGGTAATTGCGTCTCGCAATTGGACTGCTGCAATCTCGAGGTCTATTGAATTTTTTATGGTACTCTTAACCCCCCGCAGTTCCACAGCCAGGTCTGCCCTGTAGGCTTCCCAGTCCGCCTTGCGGGGGTCCCGGTACCATACCGTTTCTCTTTCGACTTTGGCGATTTCAAACCGGATGTATCTGTGGTCTGAGCTACTCACTTCCCCAGACACAGCCCAGCTTTTAACAAAGTCACCCAGAAACTGGGTGGAAACTGTTAGATCTAAAACTTCCTCACGCCGTGTTGTGACGAAGGTCGGTTTATTACCTCTATTCAATATGTCTAAATTAAATTTCATAAAGAATTGTAAAAGTGCCTCACCCCTAGAGTTTGTGTCCGAGCTACCCCACAACTCATGGTGCGCATTCGCATCCATGCCGATGATGGTCTGCCATCCACCTGCTCTGCTACCCACCATCAGCTGCTCCAATTCGTTGGGTGGAGGAGGGTCCGTGCTGTCCCCTGGCAGATAGGCTGACGCGACAGTAATGTCCCTCAGCCCATCCGCTCCTCCACATCGGATTTTGATCGTTGCCAGGTCCCTGGAACAGAAATTCATTAGAGGGAGAAACTCTATCCCTTCCCTGACAAAAATGCAGGCCCTCGGGTTCTCGCTGGATCTGCTGTAGATGAGCTTTCCAGTAGCTCCGCCGAGTCCCTTGATCTCTCCTTTATAGGAGTACGGTTCCTGGATGAGGGTCACATCCGTGTTCCTCAGAGCCATTAGTAGTCCGGCCGTGGCTGCCCTACTGTGTTGGAGGTTGACCTGAAGGAACCTAAGTCCCATTAACCCTTAGTTGCTTCCCCAGTGGGCGGAAGCTAACCCTTCCCATGCCCCAGAATGCCTTGAAGGGGGTTCCTTCAAGGCCTCTGTAAGATGTCGGGTCGATCGAGAAGGCGAGCGTCTGTCCTTTCTCCTCTGCCTTCCTGCTTAGAACCGACCAGTGTTGCGTCCCCAGTTCAGGGTTCTGGATCTTAAGTCTGCTGATCACCGTCTCCTGCGGGACGGTGTCAGGGATCCGTACGAGGACCTTGCGTCTCTTTGGGAGTTCCTTGGGCTCGACGGCTGTCAAGTCCGCCCCCTCCCAAATCTGACCGAGCCCCCGATCGTTTTCCGTAGCCAGTCTCGCGCCTTCGGGCCGGCACAGGTCATCCAGAGGATACCTCCCGCCAGGCGCATCCAGAGGATACCACCGCAGCCTGGATTAGGTCCGCCTTCCCCTGGTCTAGCGTGACCTCAGGATGGCGTCTGTCAATCACCGCCATCCCGAGGCCCTCCGCAGCCTCCCTGTAAGAACCAGTTTGCGCCGGTGTTCCGGCCTTGGTTCCTTTGGGAGGTCTGTCTGTAGTAGGCGTGCTAGAGCCAGAGCGCGGCGTCTTCCGACTCGCACTCTCCTCTTGCGCCCTTACAGGCACCCTGGCCCTTTTGGAACGTCTGTCTGTAGTGGGCGTGCTAGAGTTCGAGCGCGTCCTCTTCTGACCCGCACTCCCCTCTTGCGCCTTTACAGGTTTCTCGACCATCCAGGTCCCGGCCGCCATTTTTTGCGCCCTCCGGAGCTTCTTTCTTTGCGCCCCGGAAAGACGCTTGGACTGCCGGGGCAGTCCCTCTACTCTAACAGTAGAGTCCTCACTGGTGGAGGGGCCCCCGGAGTCCGCGGAGCTCGCCGCCCTCCGGTGGGACCCAGCCTCCAGCTTGGGTGTCGGGGACAGGTCTCTGGCCGAAGCTACCCCCTGATCCCCCGTATCTACGCCGGTCGTGGGACCTCCAGAGTCCGCTGCCGCCCCCTGGCTCGTCTCCGTTTCCGGGATAGACTCAAGGCACAAGTCTGTAGCCGCAGCCACTCCTCGAGCCTCATTGGTTTTGGTTTTGTATGTGTTTATTATCTTCATGTTGTTCCCACGAGAATGGGGGAAATACTGTCCACACCATCAGAACCCCCTGTGTGGTGCAAGGCGGGTTACTCTGGAGGGTTGCCTGGTACTCCAGAGGTTCCGTTCACGACACCATCGCCCTGGTGCCATCCATCCATAGGCACGGGTCACGTGACACCGTAGATTGGGGGAGTTTAGTTCGACCTCCTTGTCTAGATCCGTCATGTTTAGTTATTAGCAGGGTCACCTCGTGCAGGATGCGGATTTTTACCGCGCATGACGGTCTTGGGGAAAGCTTCATCGGGAGTTTATGTTGTTATTTCCACTTCCTCAGCTTGCCCCCTGGAGTCCTTTGGCCCGCGACTCCTTAACCCCATATATTGCTATGGTATTTTAATTAGCAATTTTATTGGTAGAGCATGAGAATTTAAATAGTTGCGGATTTCCGCCTTTATTTATAAGGGAGAGTGGGTAATTGTGCGCACTTAAGCGAAAATCGTTATAGCACTGATGACATTGTAAATAATTTAAATGCAAAGCGTTATTTATGTTACTTTCAGCATGTCAATCAATTTTAGGGAAAAATAATGTATTTGAAGCACAATATTGCTGAAAGTACAAAAGTTCTCTGGCGCATAATTCCCCACCCTTGCGGGTAATGATGCGCACATGTTGGGGAATGGTGCGCATTGAAAGTACTTATTGCTAAATAAAATCAACCCTGACTTTAAAAACATCTATTGAAATTGTTGAACAAAGAAAAAACATTAGAATAACTCGTAGTTTGAGCATAAGTCACTCGGCATGATTCCAAATTGAACAAAGGACACATCTGTACCATAATTCTCCTTGTTTGCCAAATTCTCCGCAAATACCACAAAGTTCGTTCGCTTTCGCTAGCTGATTCAAAGGTGGCGGTATGAAGCTTAGCCCAACATCATCTTCGACGTCATCCAATTCGTTGTCACAAATATCCGACATATCATCTTCTGATGAATCAGATGATTCAGGCACTGGTGGTCTTTTTTGTTCGATTTTCAATTTCTTTGAAGTCGGTGGAATTGAAAATTCATAATCAAAACATTTACGAATGACTCCTTTATTATTCTTGTCTCTCAATTTCTCTTTGGTTTTGATTGCCTCTTCCCGTTGTTTCTTTTTTACCTCAGCTTCTTCTAGTTTTGTTCTTATGGGAGTGCTCGTAAGGATTTCTGATTTCTGCTTGTTCCTAGATTTTCTTTTCGTTACCTGGTTAACCTTTGCTTTTGGCATTGGAGCCATAGCAAAGAAATAATTATGGTTAGACGTTGGTGGCTGAGGGCTTGGATCTCTCCGATGTTGTAGATCTGGGTGATTATCTAGTAGAGTGACTGCATCCTCTTGGCTGGATGAAGTTCCAAGTTCAGGTGTTGTTTCTACTGTAAGTTCTGCTACATACTGGCTAGGTTCAAAATCAGCATGGGTAAATTTCTCGGGGTTCAATGGAAATATTCCAGCTGACCGAAACCCAGAAACTTCTTTTTCCATTGTAGCCACTTTCATAAAGGCTTTATTCAAAAGTTCGGATACAGCATATTCAGTTATTTTCTCATGTCCGGTACTTGATAAGTAGAGATCATATTCCCTGAATAGTGCATTTTTAGAGGACTAAAAAATGCCAGATCCAGAGGCTGATCAGATGTGTGTGGAGGAAGCGAGACCATGTGGATGTTATTTTCTTTGCAGAAATCATAAGCTGCAATTGATATGTGGCTAGAATGATTATCCAAGACCAGAAGGACAGGATCAGTAACAGATGGCTTGGCATGCCTCTGAAAGTGGCCCAGCCACTGAATAGAAAGTTCAGAATTGATCCAACCGTTCTAATGCCCCAATTGGACCATTTTTCTCAAGAGTTTTCGGCATTCTTTTTCTAGGATATATCATCATGGGAGGGATGTAGTTCCCAGCCGCATTCATACAAAATACAGCTGTTATTGTCCTTCCTCTTTCGCCGGAAATTGCAGCTCCTACTTTTTTTAGATCCCTTACGGCCTTAAAATTTAGGGCACTTGTTCTGCACCGTGGTGATGCCTGTCTCACCCATGTTGTAAACACTTTTTGGTTCAAACTTAAATCTTTTCATGAGAGTTTGAAGGTTCCAAAAAAATAATTAGGTTGAGTCCTTATTAAAAGATGCAATCCTATTCAAACTGGTTCCTTCAGGCTGCCGTAGCTTTATCTCAGGTGATCTCCTTAAAAATCCATACAGGCGGTCCTTCCCAGCTAATCCCTTCTCCTTGTCGAATTTAAGGGCAATCTTATGCTGTTCGGCGTATCGAAAAGCTAGTCGTCTAAGACACCTGGGTATAAGGCCATAAAATAGTCTGGCTGGCGTTAAAATGTACTCTCTCAACTCGCATTCTATTTGTTCTAAAAGCACTGGCTTGCAACCCAAACGAAGTGGCTTTGGCTGATCTTCTGACAGTTTTTTCCTGAGTGTCGATTCAGGAATATTGAAGGCCCTTCCTGCGTCCCTTATTTTTCTGCTCATTTCTTATTGCAAATTACGCGTCTCGTAAATTTTCTACCGTATATGACAGAATAGTAGTTTTCCTTGTATAATTTCTCGGCATCTGAAGAAAAATTGCTAAAATTAGATTGCATGTGGGGGAATGGTGCGCATTAGCGCGCATCATTACCCCTTCAGATATTGACTGACAATATTTAATACAATCAACAAACTACTTAACCTAACTATGTAAGACGCGCATCAATAGATGCACAAGATCGTACTCTTCCATGAAATAAATATATCTTATAGATTAGGAAAATGATAAGGACTCACCGTCTTATTTTCCGATATCAGAAAATTGGTTGGATTTCAAATAAACAAGGCTTGTTCCGTGCAAACCTAGACAAGTGGTGTGAATAATGGCGTCGGTCATTCACAGTAGGCAGGAGAGAGGGCAACACTAGTCGGTTGCGCTTGAAAGGCCACGGAGTCTGGAAAAATTTGATGCGCACGATTCCCCCACTCTCCCTTAATAAAGAAAAACCGCTAATATTGGTGAACCTGAAAAATATGCCGATGTTTATATCTTTCTCGTGTCTCATGGGTAGACTTTTATATTGGGCTAGCCTTTTTTATTGTTTGATACATCTTGTTATAAAATTTTCATTAATCCAGAGTATTTAAAAAAAAAATGAATTGAGTTCTTTTGATTTAAATTATATACTTGGACAATTAAAATGCCTTATTTTGTCATATTATCATTATGTGTTTGATTTAGGTCAAAATTAAACAGATGATATAAGTATAAGCTGGTATGTTTTATTATTATTATTGGTTGATCAAATTTTAAAAAATGCATAAAAAACCTAGCTATATTAAAGATTATCATCACTTGTTATCGATAAACATATTAATCAAACTTACTTGGAAACGATGAATTAGCTAATCTAATCTAATGATTTGGCCTTTATCAAATATACTCTTGGAATGCTAAAGATACATAAATTCATTAATGCGTCTGAAAATTCTTATAAAGTAAATACAATATGGGAAGAAAAGTCTGCGGATTTATAATCGATAAAGTTCACAAAACGATTTACTGATTGGCGTCTGATTGGATCTTCTATTGGATGTGTGCTGTTTGTTTTCCATAGTATACACTGTTTGGGATTTTAAAACTTGACTCGAATTACTTATTATTTTCAATTTCAGGTTGACATGGTCTTAACAACCACCTGCCAGTTACTTATTTAATTTTCCGGCTCATTACCGAATATTATGTTGTCAGGATGCACTTGTTTACAGACATATTAAACCTTGACTGCTCTGACGCATACTACCAGCGTTTGTTTTTGTCTGTTAGCCAGTACTTAGTGCCCTAATGCACACCGTCGAAGTTGACTCTTCAATTTTCTAGCACATAATAATCCTTGCGTACTGCCGTCAGTTTGTTAAGTAACTCACAACAAAATATTTTTCGCTCTGCAGCTGTGTGACCACAAAGTTCATAGTCCCCAAGATTTTCCTATTGTGCAGTTTCTTATACGAAGCACTTATTGGAGACAAAAAAAAAACATGCCTGCACTTCACTATTAATAATCGCTGTCTGTCTTTCTTATAATACAAAAAAATATCTTTAACTCAAATATTTAAGTATAAGTAAATACTAGAATTGTAAGTATAGGGCTAGATGACTGAAAATTGTGTGATATGGCAATTCTGCATGAAAGTGCAATTTTTCCACTTAAATTGGAAAATCAAAGTACCTAAAAAAAGTCTGTGGCCAATGAGGCTACAAGCTCGAGGCCAAACCACTCTTCACACACACACACAACTCAAATATCAAAAAAATTCAGGCTTGCACTTCACTATTAATAATCGTTGTCTGTCTTTCTTATAATACAAAAAAATTTATTTAACTCAAATATCATACATTTATTTTCTAAGGATATATTAAAAATCATAATCTTCTAACAAAATTCTATACATAAAAACAAGGCTATTGTTCTCTGTTTTATGGTATTCCATTTATATACGTGAACTCAAAGGTACAAACCCGCAAAAAAGAAAGCATTGTTTTATTTTTCTTGATATTCCTTATTTAAACCAACATATTTTACACTCTTAAATTATACAGGGCATTTAAATATTAGGGAGTATAAATTTAATGTACTTGTCTCTTTCTCTCCACAATAAAATGTTTAATAATAGAGTATTTTAATCAACTGTGCAATTTAAACTACCGTCAAGTCAATGGAGAAAGGGGCTATTTGAAATGAATGTTCTGCAAATATTTTATTACGGTGAGTAAAGACAATGACCGAGTTCACCAGGTGCCAGATGCGCTGGATAGATGTGTCAAATTTGAGCGTTCACCATTCCCGTTAAATTTTTGCCAGAACTCAACTGTTACCAATTTGTCAAAGCGGAATTAAGTTTGAAATATCATAATGTTGGAGCATGCGTCGTTGAGTAGGCGCGCACTGTTCTGAATTTGTCTATTTCGAGGGTTAGTTTGTGATTTTCGATTAATTATTAAATCAAGATCTTGATTATATATAGATTTGATTAAAGAATTAAACAGATACAAATTTAAAAAAATCTCGGGACGCAGCAAGTGCGTTATGGTAGTGAATTTTCATAAAACTATTTATTAATAGCAATAATGTGTGTTTTTTTAAGAAAGCAGGCATCAAATTTGGTTACCAGTATAATCTATATAGTAAAAACAATGTGCCATGTTTCATCAAAATAACTTTATTGTTTGAAAATGTAAAAAAATTTCCGAAAGTAAACTTAAAGTGTTCCCGAAAAAACTCGTTTTTTGGTCAACCTTATAGGTTAATAGCAAATTGAGCTATTCAAATATTAAGCATTTGATCAAAATTCGCTACCATAACGCACTTACTGCGTCCAGAATCTTTGTTCTTACAAACATGCATTATATTTCGATGGAAAATGCAAAAATGCAATAACATAAGGCGTGTTTGATTTAAAAAAATTAAAAAAAAAATTTGTATCACCAACGACTTATGGGCCACCCTGTGATTGTAGAAATAATTTTTTAAGATGTAGTTTAAGACACCCTATAATTAATATATATACAATTTTTTTCATATCTGGTATAATAACAGATATATTGAGCTTTATTGATTTTTTTTACGAAAATTCTACAAAAATTATATACTATTAATGATAAACTCTATAGCTAAGACTACTGCCAAGCGTTAGAGAAAGGATCTATTTGAAATGAATTTTCTGAAAACATTTTATTAAAATGAAGGACAATGACGGTTGAAACTAAGACTTCAGGGTTTGTAAAACATTTTTCTTGAGACATTTTATTTCCATAGCCCGTATTAGATTCAAGTTCTTTTCCTAAATGTTGCCAATTTTGACGTTTAAATCGCTAAACTTTGACGTTTCGTGAAAAAACCCAATTTATTTTTGTTTAAATGCCTATAACTTTTTTGTCTTTTGACCTACAGAGCTAAATTTTGGTAGATAAATTGCCTATAATGATATAAACCCGCGTATAAAATTTAGTTGCCCTTACTTTGTTAATTTTGGAGATATAAATTTTTTTCGAAAGAAAACACAAAATTTTCCGGGAAAACCTCGTCGGATTTTCCTGGATAACAAACATATCCAAGCCACTTGCAAAAGGAAGGTACTCACCAATTTTGACGTTTAAAATCGCGATTTTGACGTTTTGAGGAGAAATATATTTTTCTTTGAATGCCTGTAACTTTTTTGTCATTTAACCTACGGAGCTAAATTCTGGTAGGTAACTTGCTTCTGATGATATAAACCCGCGTATGAAATTTGGTTGCCCTTACTTTGTTAATTTTGGAGATATAATTTTTTTTCGATTTTTTTCGAAAGAAAACACAAAATTTTCCGGGAAAACCTCGGCAGATTTTCCTGGATAACGAACTTATCCAAGCGACTTGCGAAAGGAAGGTATGTGCCAAATTTTATCAAAATCCGTTCATTATTTTTTAAGTTATAGGTGTGACACATAAATATATATATATATATATATATATATATATATATATATATATATATATATATATATATATATATATATATATATATATATAACATATAAAGTCTGAAACTGACCTCGGATTTGGGTTCGGGGGTCCTAAATAGCGCTCATTTGAAGAAATTTTTTCAAAATTCGAAAGTCGAGATCTCATTAGTGAATTTTTTTTAAGAAAATTCACTAAAAAGATGGAACGTATAGTTTACTTCTGGATATGAAAACGGGTGAACTACGAATTGAGAACAGAGCAATACTGTTGTTTAATAGCAAGATTATAAGGAAATAAATAGAACAATTTCTTTTTTCTGAAGTAATACTATTGAATAGTTGATGCTCTCTTAAAACTATGCGGTTTTCGATACACGGTGGATTTTAGTAATATTCTATTAATATGGACGGATGCACCATAGAAAACAAATTTCAATTTCCATATTTTTAGATTGTCTTTTCAGATCAGGAAAATTTCACATGGGACCATAATAGTACATTACTCATGTTGAACGAACACTAAAACAGGTATCCAAAGTTTAGGGATTCCAGAACGAAAAAGAAGACTCTATGGAAGAAAATAGACCTGCGACAAGAACAATAAGAACAACAAGAAACCTGCTAAGATTTCCAAACTGGGCAGATTAAGGAAACGGCAGCAGGATGTGGAAGAGGAGCAGCTGATGGAGACTAAAAGATTTCGAGAAGTCCTTGATATTAGTGATAAGATGAAAAGTGAAAAACTAGAGATAATAAAACAGTGCCTTATACAAAATTAGGATATTTTATGTATAAGCTGTTTATTATTTAATAATAATAAAAATTATGGTAATAATTATATTTATTTTTTAAATCACAGTGTGTGTGTGTCGTGTGGAACATGTCAACGCAAACAAATACGATCTATAATACAAGAAAAAACTCAAGAGACTATCAAATTCAAACAATCAAATAAAAACCATCGAAACATGCCCATATTTAAAATCTTAAAGCTAAACTACATTGAGTCAAAAGATTGAAATATTCTAAATACCTACAATTTTCTACAATTTGTCATATTACATAAAATTTCGCCATTGTATATAGGTCCATATTTAGCAACAATAAGTAGATATGTCTCTTTAACTGCTTTAAGTTCAATTTTCTTAGATCCTCAGGGAAGTGATTATAGAGTCTCTATATGGTGTTAATAAGAATGGCAGCAGAGGGTGTGCGGCATCTCCTAGAAGATGTTCATTTTCATGAATGGGTAAATTATTGCCTGTAAGTATAGTATGCAATGCTGTTTCTGAAAACTCTTGCATCGTGGATTCTTCCCGGCATACATACTCCTTGCAGAATGATAGAATGATAGTTGTTCCCATTATAATAATCCACTTCATTATTGCACTTAAAGGGACATGACAACCATCTATTGCACCTATAACTCCAGGAATACCTGAAATGAAAGAAATTGTTAACGTAAAAATCAGAAAATTTGGTTTTACGTTGAAATTACCTCGCCTGTTACGTTCTGCTTATCTGTTGCCTCTCATTTTCATCAGGCCAGATAATGTACTCTTAAATTTTTCACCAATTTTGTTTTGTTGTATCACAAAATATTTTGTGGCTTGTGCTTTTAGCTAGATTGAATCTATCACCTGCTGAAATGAAGCTTTGGTAAATTAGCAGATTACCTCCCGAACACTTTTCAAAAAAAAAAATCAGAAATATGCCTAGACACAACACCCCCCCCCCCTCCCTGGATGCACAAACCACAACAAAAATTTCTTGTTCACACCACCCAAGGAAGTTAAGGGATCACGAGTGAGCCGGGGTGCTGGGTGGGTAGGTAGTAAAAAGGGAATATGAGCACAAAATTCGAAGAAAACGGCTTGAAAGCTGTCTTTTTCACATCTTAAACCCTGTCTACCCCACACAGCACCCCTATTCGCCCCAGATCCCGTAACTTCATTGGGGGGTATGAACAAGAAATGTTTCTTGTATGCACGCGAGAGGGGAAGTAAAATCCCCACAACGAAGCAGCAACCACCCCCCCCCCCCACACACACACACACACACACACTAGTCATTAACAGAATAGGGTAAACAACGCAAAATTTCAGAAATAACGTCCGCCAACGCATGAATATACAAAAAACCGTCTAAACGCGTAATATGCGTACTAGCGGCGTACAGAAAGCGAAGTGGCAGTTGAGTTGATGCCCATAGTTCATGTGTCTAGAATATTCCAGAAATTCCCAAAGTCAATATTTAGGAGGGGAGGGGGTGTCACGGAACAGGACCGTACTGGGAAATTGTTAAAGTGTGTAATGTGTAAGGAACTTTAAATGTCAATAACTCCGGAAATGCAAGAGAACAAAAGGTAAGAATGGTGTCAGCGTGCATGTAAGACAGCAAACTTTATCTATCAGTAGGTAGTCGTTTCATCTAAAACTGTTTGGGAGGTTATCTGCAAATTCACCGAAGCTTTCTTGTTTGGATAAAATCTAGATAGTGAAAAGTAACTTATCTTCAAACTTGATGCGTTTGTGAATGCCTTCTATATTGCAATATAGAAAATAAGTTCTGCGAAAAAATAGCAACTTTAGTATGTGTTCAAATATAGACGAACATGTAAAACAGTTATGCATTATAAACCTTTTGTACCTGGAAAGTTGTTCGAGACATTCTAAAATGCTTGTAGAAATTATACGGACGGTAACGTGGTATTACACCACCATAATAATTTTTCATTCTAGTTGGTCCCTTCTTTTAGGTGGCACTATATCCACTGACTGAGCTTTAACTGTCAGTGCTATAATATTTGTGTCAAATGGATCATGAGCTAATTCTAATATAAGAAGGTTTCTTTTAACTTGATTACTTTCATCATCCATTTCCGATAACACTTTTTTTAACCTTCCTTTGATTTGAGGTTATGTTATTAGAGATGAGCAAAAAATCACTACTTATGATTGCGAATGAATTATCACATTCACAACCTGCTAACGATTTGAAAATAAACTGTTAATGGTTCCCAGACAGCACAGGCACATTCTGAGAATATACCCGGAATGTTTCGAAAGAATATTCAAAGATCCCCAGAACATTGTCACAAGGTACAATATATATTCATAGAACACTCTTTGAACATGACAATGGGACAGATTTTGTCATACTAATAAGGTTCTCCGAATGTTATTTATAATATCCTTAGGAGCTCCCAATATGTTCTGAAAATGTCCCACAAACATTCAATGATCTTCTCAAAATGTTCATCCATATACTCATGGGAACATTGCTTTTTTCAAAAAGATATACAGGGTGTTTCACATAAGAACCGACATAGAGCAGGGGGGAACCTAAAATATGGTGATTTAATGCAACATACCCCCATAGTACGTTGCACCCTTGAGAAGTTATAGGCCTTCAAAATGGGTTTTCAATTCCGCAAATAATCAAAAGCTCAGTAATACTTCAACTTAGAAAACCAAATTTGGTACACGTTTTAGGTGTACCAAGAGCATTATTCGATTGTGAGTAGATTTCAATTGAAACATATCAAAGGGTTCAGTATGGTGATGAACCCATAAAATGTAACATAAATTTTTAACCTATTGGCGGATTTAAAAAATTATTATTTCATTTTATGGGGAAGTAAATTCTTAAACTAAAAAAACCGAATAACTAAAGACATATTTTATCATTAAAATAATCAAAAATTCAATAGATGCCTACGAAATTATCATTTTGAAAAATTTCTATAACTTCTCGGTGACATTTTTTTTTAATTTCTGTTGTTTGTTTTCTGATCAATTATACTTATTTACACTTTTTCCCTGATTATCAAATTTGACGTGCACATAATTTTATTGGCAAATATTGAATTTTCTATGATTTCTAGTAATATTGATAAAATATGTTTCTTTAGTTATTCATGTTTTTCTTGAAACCAACAAAGTTTTTTGAAAATAACAGGAGTAACAAAAAGTTTTAAAGTTTAATTCCTCATAAAATTAAATAATAATTTATTAAATCTGCAAATATGCTAAAAAATTGAGACATTTTAAGGATGCATTACCCCTAATCAACCCTTTCAAATGCCTCAATTGAATTTTATTTACCATCGATTAATGCTCTTGGTATACTCAGAATGTGTACCAAATTTCATTTCTCTAAGTTAACGTACTACGCAGATTTTGATTTTTTTCGCAATTGAAAACACCACTTTTAAGGCCTATAACTCCTCAGTGGTGCAACTTAGTATATGAGTAAGTTGCGTTAAATCACCATATTTTAGGTTTACCTACATGCCCCTGCTCTGTGTCGGTTCTTATCCGAAACACCCTGTGTACATTTTTTGAATTACCTAAATTAAGGATATGCAAAGCTATAAAATATTTGATGTATCTTCAAAATCTACTAACTTTCCTTCATTTAACTGGCCTTGTATATATTTTCGTGTGAGCAAGCCCAACTCGCCATATAGGTTAAAATTTGATCTTCTATCACTCACCCTTGTGTAGGTTACCATCATGCTAGTGGCTACAAACACCTGCAAACTCACGTTCAGATACTTAATACGTCAACAATTCGAGTATTGCATATTTATTCAGATTAATTAATATACCCAATGCAAAGAAATGTTTGTGAATAAAACATTAGTAAAACAATTAAAATTTCAATAACATAAAAATAAAATAAACAACCATATTTTAGGTTTACCTACATGCCCCTGCTCTGTCTCGGTTCTTATCCGAAACACCCTGTGTACATTTTTTGAATGACACATAAATTAAGGATTTGCAAAGCTATGAAATATTTGATTTATCTTCAAAATTTACTAACTTTCCTTCATTTAATTGGCCTTGTATATATTTTCGTGTGAGCAAGCCCAACTCGCCATATAGGTTAAAATTTGATCTTCTATCACTCACCCTTGTGTAGGTTACCATCATGCTAGTGGCTACAAACACCTGCAAACTCACGTTCAGATACTTAATACGTCAACAATTCGAGTATTGCACATTTATTCAAATTAATTAATATAACCAATGCAAAGAAACGTTTGTGAATAAAACATTAGTAAATCAATTAAAATGTCAATAACATAAAAATAAAATAAATAAAGATACAGTTCTTCGACTTGCCACAAAATTTAATAGCTAAACACAAAGTTTCCGAGATGATTATTCGAGGTTACCCCACTGAAGTAACTTGAAATTTGGCTAGACTATTGATCCTACAGGCTTTCAGTGAGTTATTAGATGAATTGCATTACATAATAGTACTTATACCTTTATAAAATACAACTAAATTGGACAGAATATGCCACAAATTCACACTCACTTGCACTTACAAAAAACTACAACTGAAAGTCATCGATCAGACCTCTTGACCCTTCCCTTGTATGGTTGCTCTTGGCTCTCTTCACACGGACTTGATTTTGACTTTTAAAGCTATTTCCATATCTCAATGCCTGATGTTTGTCTACAACAGCTTGAATATTCTGGTTGTGAAAGTATACTTTAGCAAAGTGATTGTGTATCTGATAAATTGCAAGTTTTATTGTACACGGGTTATCTACCTACCATATGTTCAGGTCCAGATTTTCTGCGCTTCTGATACTTCTTACAGCATTAACTTTTTCTACTTGAGTAAAAAGCCTCAGATGTTGCGTGCACAATTCTATAGATTTGCAGTATTCTTGCACTTTTGATACGGTACTATCAGTTTCACTAATAATCCTTTCATGTACTTGCTTGCCGTAAAGACCCAGAATTAATTTATCTTTGATCGTTCAACCTATGTATGGATTCTTATAATTATACAGATACATCCATCACTATAGCGGATTGCTTCTTAAATTCCGTTACAAAAGAGTAAATGGTCTGGTTTTTTATAGAAGTTATAAAATTTGAACATTGTCATAGTAATATTTGTCTTTGGCTGAGAATATCTTCCAGCTTATTTGTCTTCTCTACTGGAAAAGTGTTAAGTGGTGGTTTATATGGCATAATTTACTGTTACTATTGAAGAACACAATTTTTTAATTATATATGATACAATGTATGTGTACTTAATTGGTAAGATGATCGTCTCAGGCAAAATTGGCGAACCCTTCGTCGGTGTTAACTGTAAGAAATGCTTTAAAACATGTTTCTTTACTGGTTGCCTTTTAGTTCTTGAAACACTTGACACCATGTTTTAGTTGCTTCTGTACTTTGTGTTATGTTTGTAATTACACACTGTTCTCAGTGCTCACGTCACATTATTATCTTTAATTTGATTAATTAAATTATGTTACAATATCACCTTATACAACATGACCTAACATCGTTCAAGTTTACATTAATTTACATTTAGGTCTACGGGCCATGCTCCCTTTAGTATTCGGTATGGACATGCGCTCTATGCCTAAATATACAATTTTCAGATGTGTTTAACACAGAACAGATAACAGAATCAAACATTTAAAACAGTTCCTCTTATAGTTCTCACCACTATATTTATATCATGACAATCATCTATCTTTTTCATTAAATTTTAAAGTTATATAATATTATAAGGACATCTCGAGCACATTCTGAGCGAATATTCTGAATAATGATCTATTCAAATATTCTCAGTATATTGATGAAGAATTTTCTCAGGATGTGATTGAATAAATGTACTCAGAACATTCAAGATGCAGTTTGAAATTCCATACATGTTATTAGAACATTCCTGAACAAATATTCAGAAAAAAATAATGTCCTCACATTCTGAGAACATTCTGAGAATATCTTGTGCTGTATGGGAAGTTTGTAAAAAACACAAAATGTTAGGTTTTACCCACAGCTATACTTAATACATAAAATACTATAAGGCTGCTGCATTGCATGTTAACGCGATGATAGACTTTATATTTAGTACATAAATAATTATTAAAACCTGCTTAATCTGCAACAATGCCATGAAATTGCATTCACATGTTATATCCACAGCGAATAAAAAATCACTTTCACAGTTACACCAGTGAATATCAATTCACGAATTAGCTCATCTCTAATTATTATTATATGACTGCAGAAACAGACATGACACAATGTTCAAATGACAGACAAATGTCACAAAGCAGTACAACGTATAACAAAACGTTCATCAGTCTCAAACTACTGAACTACATCGGTGGTAGTCAGCAGAAAAGCGCTTAAACTCAGCTACTGGCGCCTGGTGAACTCGGCCAATGACGGATGAAGCAGAAACATAACGCTTTGTCAAACACACTTCTTATGACATTGCTTCTACATAACACGCATTCGTTTCAGCATATTTGTTTCAAAGTCGCCAATTATGACCTTTCAAATAGAGACCTTTTAAGAAGAAAAAGTATAAAATTTTGTACAAGTTATTTTGTACTGCTTGACTTTTTGCCCAAAGAAAACTTAATCTTATATTCAGTAGATTTTGCTAACCACACAAAATATTTTGTTTTACACCATTCTCTAATCACGAGTGGCACCCAATTTTTGTTATTAAATGGCTATAACTTTTTTCTTTTAACTTGGAAATCTAAGTTTTGGTATATGGTATACTTTCTATAATATAAACCTGCGTACTAAATTCGGTTGTCATTTGTTATTTTCTGATACAAATATTTTTCGAAGGAGAACCTAAAATGGGAAAATTATCTGTTTTTCCTGGCTAACGAACTTATCCAAAGATTTACAAAATGAAAGTACCTACCAATTCCATTTTCTTGTGATTATCTAAGCTATATCGAGAAAATATACTCAGCTTTGTGGAACTTCCGGTTGCACCGGAAGTAGCTATCAACTTCGTTATTTTAAATGGAATGCTATACTTTTTATTCTATTTTTGGATAGAGATTAAAAAATAAATGTGACTTTGTATATATATATATATATATATATATATATATATATATATATATATATATATATATATATATATATATATATATATATATATATATATATATATATATATATATATACAGGATGGTGCGAATACCATGTGTGACTATTGATATCTCCGAAACGGTAAGACGTTCGAGGTCGGTTATATTAGGAAAAAGTTGTCATTGCCAAATTGTTTTTACTTTTCGAGATATTAAGGAAAATGTAAAAATGTCCAATGTAAAAATTTTCAATCGATAATATTTCAAAAACTATCAGTCTGATAAAAAGTTCAATACATAATTTCTTTAATTTGAATGAAGTGAATTTGATGTTTTATTGAATTACGTTATTATAAACGATAATTTAATAATACATACAGTTGACTTAGCTGAACATGAGGAAGCCAATTAAAAGTAATCTTATGACGGGTGGATAGGTTGTTAGGGGTTAGTTCATTACACCGCATAATTATATAAATAAATACATATATATATATATATATATATATATATATATATATATATATATATATATATATATATATATATATATATATATATATATATATATATATATATTTATATATTATATATATATATATATATATATATATATATATATATATATATATATATATATATATATATATATATATATTGATATTAATAACAAGCCAATAAAAGATAGGTACAACACTTAATTAACTAGATACTGCAGTAATAGTTCCCGTAGACTCCTTGCGCGCCCTAAGCACCCTCTCACTCTACACTCTCTTCTTCAGCCTCTCTATTGGCGTGAACAGCATCGACACTTCTCCGTTAGTGCGGAGTTGTCACGTTACAATCTTAAATTGATTACAAAAATGTCTTATTACATAAAAATATTTATTTTTAGATGTTAGGAAACACTTGTTATTTTACAAACACAATGTTTTAATATTTGTAAATGAGGCTTGGAAAACAGTTGAAGAACTTAAGCAGTTTACTTGTCAAATTGAGGCAGATAATGTCAGATTTATTGCATGAAAAGTAATGATAATTGCTTTTCCTTTTTATTGTATATGTAGCAATTATGATTCAATTTTTTTTGTACTTTAATGTCGGTCTATTTCCGCGACTATGGCCAATCACCGACGCCAGGGAGCAGTTTCACCTCACGATCCTGGAAGTACCTCTCAGAAACATACGGTCATCGATGGATTATGGTCGCGGTGGTCCAGTAGCATGGCCACCAAAATTCCTTGATTTGAATCCTTTAGATTTTTATTTATGGGGGCACATAAAGAAGCTTGTACAAGACACTAGTACAAACATTTGAAAAACGTTTCCAACGCCTCTGCGTTATATATATATATATATATATATATATATATATATATATATATATATATATATATATATATATATAGCATTTGTAAGAGTTTGACAACTCCTCACATTCGTGCCAGAGTAAGAAGTTCTTTTAAGTAGTAAGTAGTTTAAATTAAGGACCTTAAAAAATTAACACACATAACACAACATAATTACATTTTAGTTATCTCATCAAAGAGATCGAAATCGACAAAATATCAAGAGATAACTTTCAACAGGCACTAAACGACCTACATAACGGTGCTAACAAAAGAAAAAAGTCAGCGACGCACAAGTTTTTTTTTACAAAATTATTGCAGTGATAGCACAAGCGCATACCCACGCTTTACCCTGGTAAAGCTGTCCACACTTTTTTGCAGTAAAATATGTAGGTCCTAGGTTAAATAACTTTCACCCTCCAAATTTCCTTCGGATTGGTACAGTAGTTTTGGAGAAATTTGGAATAAACCAAAAACATAAAATTGATATAAGTCTTACTTTTACGTGATGAAGTTAACCACGAGCACTGGCACATGTCTTTTAAACATAAACGTATAAAAATTGAAACTGGCGCCGGATATGTGTTCTAGGGCGGTGCATAATTCGCGCTCATTTAAAGAAATTTTGTCAAAATTGAAAAGTCGAGATGTCACTAGTGGATTTTTTCTACGAAAATTCACTAAAAAGAAAATCAGATGTGTTAAGTTTGAACGTAAAGAGCAGCATTCGAAATTGTATATCCGCGTGCGGGGTGTTACTGTCCAGCAAACACATTCATGTGTTACATATGTTTCATATATATATATATATATATATATATATATATATATATATATATATATATATATATATATATATATATATATATATATATATATATATATATATATATATATATGGAATTTAAATCTTAAATGTTATATTACTGATAACTTACAATTTTCTTACAATTACTGCACTCTGTCCGCCACAAAATGTTGTCAGAGACATAACATACTCTTATAAACATAATGACTCTGAGATGATACACACTTGTAAAATATACATAACATTTTTAAACTTTGTTCTAAGAGATGATATATCAAAAACGTACTTTGTTGCCTTCCTTAAACCTTGATCCTTCTACTATATACTATATTTTCAGCCTAAAGCTTTAATTGGGACAGTTCAACAAGCTACAAATATATGTATTTTAAACATTTTATTGCCCTCTTACCTTACAAAAAAAAATAGCCAGGATTCCCTATTCTTCTTGATTAATCACATTTGGCGGGTTTACCAGGCTCCAATAGCTGCCAGCGCTGCATTGTTACGTCAAAAAATGTTGACAAAATGTTGACATTTGTCATCAACATTTTTTTTAGATAACAATTCAGGGCTGGGAGCTACTGGCGCCTGGGGAATTCGCCCAATGGGCGAGTTCACCAGGCGCCAGTAGCTGTAGCGCCACATTTTTATGTCAAAAAATGTTGATAAAATGTTAACTTTTTCTGATATCACAATTCAGCTGCTGGCAGCTACTGGCGCCTGGTGAACTTGACCATTGTTTGACCAAGACCATCACCAACAAACAATACAAATAGCTGTCATTTCCCTAGACCAATGAATGGAGCATACTCGCGAATCTCACTTGGTAGTGCATAGGCAAGTTCATAACTCGATTTGATTGGTTCCTAATTCCGCGCGAAAATTTAATGCCACTGGTAACCTTACCGTCAGGTAAGATACATTTGTATCTACGTTCAGGTTACAATGCATTTCTAATTTTGATTATGAAAGTGCTTAAAAATATTTTATATTTTACGAGATGCTCACTCAATAAAATTAGGAGTTCTATTATTGAATAATTTCGCAGTCTGAATTATGTAAACAATGACTAAGTTATTTCTTGTAAATTAATAACTCTACTCATTTTAACAAGTCAAAACAAAAAGCTGGGCTACATTGTCTATATAACTAAAGCAGCAAGAATAATGCATCAGATTTTGACAGTAACGGTTGAATGTGAATAATGTCATTGAAAATTGTTGGATTTTGATGATTTAAAAAGTGAGCGAGGCGGACGTGATGGACGCAGGCAATGAGGTGTGAACGGGCGATCGAGCGGGGAGAAGCTCACGGTGCCCCGAAGAATCAGTTTTTCTAGAACGTCGCCGGGGGCGAACGGAAAGCTGAAGGAGAAAATGGTCCGTCCGGAACGTAAAGTGGCGAATTTTATCGAGGCAAAACTTTTTTGGGGATGCTGCGGTGAAAAAAATCCGAGAAACAAGAGCAAAAACCGGATTTTCGGCCTAAAAAGGTGCTCCGATAGGGGGTCTATCTCCTCTGAAGATACGCCACTACGAAACGCGCCATTACCAAAAACCAAATTTCCAGAAAATTTTACATCGATTAGACCAGTTTTTACTCTTTTAAAGTAGACGGGAATTTTTTATTAAACATCGAAGTTGACGAACTTTATGGAGAACAACTGGTTTTGCGTGAATTTAGTCTAAATTTAAAAAATCAAGTCAGTGGAATTTTTGACAGACATGGTTCAAAAATTATTTTCTCAAATGTCAAAATTCGCCACACTTTGCACGCTAACCACGACGTGTACGTTACGTCCGGAATTAATACAGTGCCCGATTATCCTTGATTCACTATCAAGATTACGTTTTTATTTACAGTTTGGGTCAATTGAGCGAATCTGTTAATTAAAAAACCGTTTTTAAATTGATTCTTTTCATATATTTTTTAGGTCGACGATGTCCTTTACATTAATTATTGCTTGGCGCAATTCATCTGACAAATTTCGTATTGTTATAAAAGGATTAGGAGAAGATGTTAAATAATATTTCATACGGTATATATTGATGCAACAAGTGAGTTACGGCAATGAACAGTATTATAATAATTAATACATATTATAGAAGAAATACTGACGCAGCAAGTGCATTACGGTAATAAACAATAATATAATTTATATATATATATATATATATATATATATATATATATATATATATATATATATATATATATATATATATAATAATATTGACGCAGTAAGTTCGTTGTGGTAGAGAGTATGGTAGAATTTATCACAAAGAAGGAACAATTTAAAAATAATATATTGACGCAGCAAGTGCATCACGGTAATGAACAATAATATAATTAATACATATTATGGAAGAAATACTGACGCAGCAAGTGCGTCACGTGAAGGTAGATTCATGCGAAAAGGTTGATCCATGCGCAAAGGTAGTTCCATGCGCAAAGTTAGTTCCATGCGTAAAAGAAGATGCATGCACAAAGGTAGTTCCATGCGCAAAGTTAGTTCCATGCGTAAAAGAAGATGCATGCACAAAGTTAGTTCCATGCGCAAAGTTAGTTCCACGCGTAAAAGTAGATGCATGCGCAAAGGTAGATGCTTTCGCAAAGGTGGATATCCATGGGGAATGGTAGATTCATGCGAAAAGGTGGATCCTTTCGCAAAAGTGGATCCATGAGAAAAGGTAGATCCATACGCAAAGGTAGATCCATGCGAAAAGGTAGATCCATGCGTAAAGGGAGATCTAATTGATTTAATAGAAGAAACTATAATCGACATCTTATCTAATATGGATGTTGTATGTTCCATTTAGTAAGGGAAACCACATTCAAATTTATTATTCTATTTCATACCTAACTATCATATGGGAAACACATTCTTCCTACCTGATGGCAGAAATCAGCCTTTCTCAAATTCTGTACCTACCTGTTAACATGTTCAGAAACTTTGTGCACATGAAAAAACTTAATTAGGAATTGAGTATTATTTATTAAAATATTGTTAGTTAAAACGATAAAATTTGAGAGAAAATAAAACATTTGTTTCAAGTTTATGTATATTTAGTCTCCCAGAAGCAGGAAACGTTTTTAAAACTCTTTAAGTAACTTTAGTACATGAGATAGTTTTATAACCATGCCTGTACGAGAATATTAATTCAATTAGAGTTTTGAAGGTTATAACAAAGCAATATGATTCTATACCTACCCTTGCCGAAGTTTCATCATAAACTTCCTTAATCCGGAAAACATCTTTTCCATTTTTTTCTGGGTTAGTGTATGGCATATTGTTTGCAATAATTGAAAATTGTGTAGCAGTATAGCAACTAATAACTTTTTTGTGCGTTAACGTCGGTCTATTTCCGTGACTATGGCCAATCACCGGCGCCAGGAACCAGGTTCACCTCACCATCCTGGAAATTTTGCCGAACCCCTGCCTTTTTGTAAGGAGGGCAGGTATCTTTAACGTGCCCAAGATCGCACAGACACGGGACCGACGGCTTTACGCCCCCTCCGAAGGGCGAAACGTGCAGAGATTCAACTTGGTCAAATACAATGCCACAACCTCGGTTGATGTTAATTTTACAGTGTGTACTGAAAAAGCTTTGTGAAAGCAGAACCCAGTACCCTTCGGTCCAGAGACACTCATTCTTACTCCTGGACCACCGAGGCTCTAAAGCATTAATTAATATCAAGAAATCAAGTTATTTTAACATCCCATACCCATCGTAGGGGAAAGTAGGGTAAAACGGCCCCCCCGGGTAAAATGATCCCCTCATATTTTTCCCATAGCATGCGTAAAACCACTGTTTAGCTTGAATCATTACATTCAGTACTACTATCGCCATCTATGTATGAATTGGTGAAGATGTGCGAAGCGTATCTCGGCTAGTATAACATAACCAATAAAAACTCAGGTGGTGTTGTTAATTTCGTGCGGACCAAAGTTGTGTTTGTAGGCGTATTCACTGAGGTAAGTAAAACATCTTTGTATGATGTTTAAAAGGTATATTTTCCTGCACATTTCTTTTCTGTCGCCATTGCCCTAAATATGAGGATTCACTAATTATGTATTTTTTATGCATTTGGTTACTCTTTGGGTAAAATGGTCCCTTTACATTGAGGCAAAATGGCCCCAGGGACCATTTTACCCTCACATGGTCGCCTAAAAAAATGCATAGCAATTTTTTCCAACAATCGAATATATCTTTATCTCTTCAGAAATAATGGTTAGAAATTACGTTCGGAAGACCTCTAGACAAAAATGGGACTCAAATTCAATGCGACATGCCTTACAAGAAATTTCTAATGGCATGCCTTTTAAAACAGCCGCTAGGACCTATAATCTGCCCTTGAGTACTTTAAAGAGAAGGGCCAAAAATCAGAATAAATTGGTAAGTATTTTCAAACTAGACGTTTATATTCTTTCGATTCTGCAGATGTATTTTAGGGGAAAGAAGGCAGTTATTCGTCATTTTTTTTTTTTTCAGGCAAAAGGTTTTACGAAAATTCTTGGAAGATTCACTACAACATTGCCGAAGGAATTGGAGACGTACTTAAAGCAATATGTTTTAGAGATGGAAGACCGTCTGTTCGGTCTGACAAAAAAAAATATTTGTCAAATGGCCTACGAGCTTGCGGAGAGGAATGGTATTAGCCACAGGTTTTCTAGAGAGAAAAAGGCAGCTGGAACGGGTTGGTTTAGAGATTTTCTGAAGAGAAATCCAGAGATTTCGTTTAGAACTCCGGAGGCCACCTCCGCTGCCAGAGCCAGAGGCTTTAATAAAGAAGTAGTGGCAAAGTATTTTTCTCTTTTGGAAGAAATAACAAGTAAAAATAACATCACACCGATGACAATGTACAATATGGATGAGTCGGGTATCCAGACAGTCCCCAGTAAGCTGCCCAAAATTTTAGCACATAAAGGGCGAAAGCAGGTTGGTTTCCTAACAAGTGCTGAAAGGGGACAAAATGTGAGCGTTGTTCTATGTGTAAATGCTGCTGGTCATTTCATTCCGCCAGCAATCATATTCCCTCGCAAAAGACGAAATGAGTTATTATTCCAAGGTGTTCCTTATGGAACGCTTTGTCTTTACAACGAATCTGGCTACATGAAATCTGAAACCTTTGTTCAATTCTTGCAGCATTTTAAACAACACACCCAGTGTTCCATTGAAAATAAGGTCCTCTTGTTGCTAGACGGGCATTCAAGCCACAAGTCCATCCAAGCTATAGAATATTGTAGGGAAAATGGCATTATACTGCTGTCGTTTCCTCCACATTGCACTCATGAGATGCAACCATTAGATGTGGCTGTATTTTCACCTCTAATGGCATATTTTAATGAAGAGGTTATTTTATGGCTTAAAGCAAACCCAGGAAAAGTGGTAACAATGTATAACATTGGTGGTTTGTTTGGAAAAGCATATAGAAGAACTGCCACACTTAATAACGGTCTCAGTGGATTCGAGAAAACAGGCATCTGCCCCTTTAATCCGAATATATTCCCAGATTGGAAGTTTAAACCATCCTACACAACTGATCGTCCTCTAGTGGAAAATGAAACCGACGCGGACGCTCCTATTTGTCACCAAGAACAAACTCCTCAGAAAACTCCTACTCAAAATACCCCTCCTCAAAAAACACCCCCTTCTTCGCCACCAAGATCATCTGTAATAACTTTTCCCATAAGAAAGAGGAAAATTCGTGATGAATCATCAGACGAGTCAGATGAATGGGAGGCAAGTGGACGATCTTCAGATGAAGTCAGCCTTTTTACAGATAGTGCAGATGATTTATCAGAAAATGAAACTTTAGACGCTGCAGTTCCAAAGATAAAAGTTGCCGTTTCAAAGCCAGTTGATGTTATAATAAGTCCTGAAGTTGGAACCTCAAATCCAAACCCTAACGTTAACGCTATAGAACTGGAAGTTGGTGCTGCGAACAATGAAGATAAAGATGACACTTTTGTAACTCCATTTGATTTATATCCCCTACCTCTGGCACCTCCTCAGACTAGGAGTTCAAGACCCTCCCAAGGAGCAACTGTTTTTACTTCCACACCAAACTATTTGGTTGCAAAAGAAAAATCAAAAACCGCTAGGCCAACTTCACAAACAGCTAGGAAAGCTGTGAGCAGAAAGGTGTTTGGAAAAAATAAAGAAAATAAAGGGAGAAGAGTTAAGGAAGACGACGTCGCCTGTATATTTTGTTCCGAGTTTTTCAGTGAGTCACGGGCCAAAGAGGTCTGGGTTTCTTGCAATTTGTGTAAAAAATGGTGTCATTCATTATGCGCAGGTGTTGCAAGAAAGCAAAAAATGTACATTTGCGATTTTTGCAAATAAAAGTGTTTTTATAACTTTTATGTGAAAAAAAATGTGGGGGTCATTTTACCTCATGAAGGGGGCCATTTTAGCTCCACCAGGGTGTAAAATGGTTCCTTTGGGTCTTTTTAAAAGAATATCTATTTTTTTGTTCTTTTTATTATTAGATGTTATTTTTTCAAAGAAATGTATTCTGTTATGTCTCTTTCATTGTATGAATAAATCATAATCAAATATTCCGTTTTTTTTGTATTTTTTTGCCCAACAAATTGGTAAAGGGGCCATTTTGCCCCACTTTCCCCTATTTATTCGCATGCCGACGAAATTAACCATTATAAACCCCCAATATCCAGGTGTCGTGTGTATACACTCCTAAGTGGGATCCGCCAATGTGTATGAATGGATGATTCAAGTAAATTTATCATGATTATGATTATAACCAGAAACCAGACAAAAGTAATTATCCCTTGAATTATTATGGGGTAATCCTGCATTGTAGACACCTCACTAGTAAACAAACAATTCGGGTGGAATCGGAGCGCAGAAGTGGACGCTGAACGATGTGCACTGTTGCCAGATGGGTCATTTTAAATATAGAAGGAAATCAAGGGATAAACAAATGTTTTTATTATGTAAATAAATTATAATATGATATTACTGATGTACTTAAAAAGGGAGGAGATTGGAAATCTGGGATTGAACCCAGTATTCTGGGGTCCAGAGGCCCACGTTTTTCCCCTGGACCACCATGGCTGAAAATTAACTTTTTTTCATTTCCGTTTTCCTACTGCTTTCCACAAAATATGTCAAATATTGATTTATGTAGATGACGCCATATTATAATTTATTTACATTATAAAAACATTTGTTCACCCCTTGATTTCCTTCTATATTTAAAATGACCCTTGTAATACTCATCTGGCAACAGTGCACATCGTCCAGCGTCCACTTCTGCTCTGCCACCGATTCCACATTCCACCCGAATTGTTTGTTTACTAGTACTAGTGAGTAGTGATGGGAGAAACAGTTATATTCTGTTAACAGTTGAAGCCGTTAACGTTATTTAATAATAACCGTTGAAAATAACGGCTTCCGTTATTTTAAACTGAATAGTCGATCGATAGTATCCTACATTCCCAAAGCTGTGAGCGAGAGCGAGCACACTAGTATAAATGCATTGTATTTTTACCTAGTTATTTCACGTAGTATATAAATCTCAAATTTTGTCGATATGAAAAGGAAACAAAGGGTTAAGAAATTATAATAAGCGTGTCGTAAATATTTTGCCACCCTGAAGTGAAACTTTTAGAAATCAGAAAGGAGTCTTATATTTGTATTTACTTAGATGTTTTAGGAATTATAAACTAGTCATTTCTAACAAATTTATTTTATGAGGGGTCTTTACGTAAATGTCAATGCCACAGCAAGAATCAATAAATACCATATTATTTATCACGTCTTGGGACGTTAGACGTTAGAACTTTTATTGCTACACAGGGAGTGATTCTAAGAACTCCATAACATAACGCAGCTAATAAAATTTCGGTAAAGAAACAGTATAAAAAATTGAGTTTGAGTTTTAAAAAAAATTGGATGATATATAGTATTAATTGTTTATTTACTTATTTTAATATTCGTTGTTTTAAAATTAGTTTCAAAATTTTCAAAGGGCTGTAACTTGGAGGAGAAGGGGTTTCAAGGAAAACTTAATAATAAAAAGACACCCCTTATTTTTCGCCAAAGAAACATCCTGTAAAATTTTTCGCATCAATTTGGAAACACCCTGTATATATATATATATATATATATATATATATATATATATATATATATATATATATATATATATATATATATATATATATATATATATAAACACCCTGTATATATATATATATATATATATATATATATATATATATATATATATATTCATTTAATTTTTTTGTATTGAAATGTATATAGATATTAAAAAATGTTGTATTTGTATTATTATATTTTTTTAATCAATTTGATAACTATTATCAGACAAACGAAAATGACGTGTTAACTGTTTTCTTAGGTAATGTATATAAATTTAAATAAATAAGTACTTTAATTTCACGTGAAATAACCCTATTTTGCGTTGTCTATAGTGAAAGTAATAATACGTTTTTACAGAAATTCATCTTTTCACCCAACATTTTTTATTATTAAATATTTGGCTTTATACATACTAGTGGGAAACTTAACTGTTTCAAAAATAACAGCTTTCAGTTTAACAGAATAACTCTGTGTAATAGTGTCCGTATGCCGTATCCCCATCAACAACCGGTTAAAGTTAAAATTAAAATTAAACCGTTTTATTGTTACCCAAAATCCTACGTTCCTAAAGCTGTTAGCGAGAGTGAGCACACAGTATAAATAACGTGTTTAGCATTCCCAATCTCAAGGCTATTTATCCCGTTAAATAGTAAATAAACAGTTGCCGGTGAAAACCGATGTTTATTCATCGAAGCCGAACTAGTTCACAGAACACTCCCAACTAGTTGCAGTAGAACTGAAACAGACACGAATCCGAATTCTAGTTTAGTGTAAAAAGCGTTATTTTTTAAGCTGCTAATTTTATAAATCCATAACTGGTGGTTACTGTTACGGCTCGGTAACCGTTTAAAAATAACTGACAGTTAGATAACGACCCATCACTACTAGTGAGGTGTCTGTTGTCTACAATACAGGATAACCCATTACCTTATTGGCGATCCTTAAGTAGATGGCGTATATAATATGACCGCTATTGTTTAACTGTCAAAAATTTAGAGAAAATGACAAATTACAATAACGTATAACCTAACCTATGTTTTAAAAATTGTTATGTTACTGATTTGAGTTTGTGAGTACTTATGCCATAAACTTTTTTATCTGCGTGGATGTGCATGTACTAATCGACCAAAAATCCAGAAAGTTAAGGTAATACTGCATCAGAATAGGAAACATATAAAAGAAAAGCATCACCTATGCAACTGTGAAACGGTATTCAGGAAGTACTTACTACCTACCTAACACATTTAAAGTTAAAAAACAAGATGTACATGCATTGTCCGTGTAGTGATACTAGTGAATCAGAATTTGAAGGTAAATATCAATTATTTTGTTAACTAATAAGATGCCACTCTTTATTGCAGATAGTTCGAATGGAATGAATTCACCTGATGATTCTATTTCGCCTTTGAAGCCTGACAATGCAAGAAGATCACGTGAAAGTTCTAGTAACCTGGGAAACGAAATTAGAAATAGTAGAGGCAGAGGTAGAAGAACAAACACAATTTCACCAACAACACCGGAATCAACAACTGACCGTGTGTTTATATGGGACTTAGATGAAACCATAATAATATTTCATAGTTTGCTTACTGGAAGTTATGCTTCAAAATATCAAAAAGTAAGTTAATTATTCCTTGTTGACGTTTGGGCATAAATTAACGTTAATTCTGAAGATGAGCGACGAATGTAATTTTTGAAAAATGTTGCTAGAAACACAGTTAAAACGACCCCTTATGCATAAGCAACAAGAAAGATGTTGTGGAATTAACCTTCCCAAAAGTTATGAACATTAAGTGAATAGGAATGCTGGGCAGGGAAGGAATTATAAATGCCAAATATAAAAAAAAACAGCTTTGATGGATTTCTATTTCACATTTTGCGTCAACACATCCTCTTACTCATATTCTTCTGTCTTCAGAACGCCTGTTTGCTCCAGGTGCCACAGCTTGTTTGGGGGTTGAAGGGACAGCATTTTTCTTGTTGTTTATGCACAAAACGCTCTGCTAAACAGGCCTGAACTACCTGACCTGACAAAAACACAGGAGAAAACCAAAACGAGCCCAAAAAAACATGTCATTTGCAAAAATGAAATGTAAAACAATGTTAGTTTAAACTTAGGGTATGTGACCAGCAACAAACCAATAATGTCAAAAACTCATCAACGACAAATTTTCACAACGTAAAAATAGTATCAAAGTGTCTATAATGTAGAAAACTTCATCTACCAGTAAGTCAATTTATCTAAAACTAGTTTGTCGCTCATCTTCAGTGTCACCAAATTAACTCATTGTTTAAGTAAGTATTTCTTACTAGGTAGTTTGAAATTATTAAGTTTGTAACTTTTCATTTAACGTGCTTTCGTTACATTAGGGAACTAGACTGTTAGTAAACCTGTGTTGTAAACTCTGCTGAAGTAAACAAAGATTGGCTCACAAAATGCATGTGTGACGATGTACACTGTTGCCGGATTAATCTTTTAAATTGTCATTTAAAAGAAAGAATGAACAAATGTTATTATGTCTGCTGTATAATCAATTCAGTATGGTGTCATCTACATAATACATCAAATATTTCTGATCTATTATGGGAAATAGCAGGAAAACATGAATTTAAATAATAAGAGACTATTAATAATAGTTTATAAAAGGGTTAACTTAAATATGGGGTACAGAGGTATTGATATGTGCAAAATTCAAATGCAAACTGTGAATATTACTTACTTGCCATTTTTATTAACTTCTAACACTTTATTTATTTATATAAATTTGGACCTATAGAATTAAACGATTCCAAATGGTACTTAAAAATAAATCCAAAAAAACAAAATAATAATAACTCAAAGTATCAAAATCACTGTCTTAAGACAGTTTTCATCCTAGACATAGCAATATAAAAAATATCACAATTAGAAAAAATAGCATTATAATTATGCAACAATCTGTCCATGAAACTGTTACATCCATAGTTGATCCTGTGTGTGATTAAATGACAAATCATTTTTGAAAATTACACCAAGATCTGCAACTGAAGTGACAATGTCCAACACCGTGTTATAAATGATATAGCTATGAACAATCCGATTCTGACCCCTAAAATAGCTCACAACCTTACATTTACCTACATTAAGTGACAACAAGTTAGAATTGTACCAGCGAGTCAAGTTGTCGAGATCATGTTGCAAAGTGTTGACACCATGGACAACTTCAGAAAAAAACTTCAAGTCATCTGCATACAATAAACATTCCAATGACTCAAAACAACTCACAACATCAGTAATAAAAAGTTTGAAGAGAACGGGACCTATATGTGATCCCTGTGGTACCCCAGACAAGACAAGGACCTCATCTGATAGAGCACCACCAATGCTAACAATTTTTGCAAAAAAAGGGTGTGACACACACTGTCAAAAGCCTTTGATACATCAGTGTATATAACATCAACTTGTTTACCAGCCTCCACTGCATCCGTCACGTAAGATTGAAAAATGGAGAGTTTAGTGACCGTTGACCTTCCACTACAGAAACCATGCTGCTCACCAACAATACTGTGTTTCAAGGTATTGGAAATCTCATCCACAATGATAGATTCAAATAGTTTCGGTATTACAGATTCAATTGAAACACATCTATAATTGACAACTTGTGTCTTATCACCTGATTTGTGAATGGGGATCAGAGTCGAAAACTTCCAGAGTGAGGGGCAAAAACCGACATTGAAAAACCTTTGAAAGATACTACACAAAGGGATGCTCAAAGAATGTCGACAATTTTTCAAAAATGAAGAAGGAATATCATCCAAACCAGCTCGTTTTTTGCAATCTAGTGAGTCAATTTTAACCTCGATTTCCTCAATTGTAAAAATATGCATAGAAAGCTTATGTGCAGACTATATATTAGATACATCACAAAAGTCAACATCAATGGAACCATGGTCAGAATAACAGGATTGAAAATGTGCAGCAAAGGCGTCTGCTATATCAGACTCATTATTATATATTATCATTATTATATATATTACATTATTATTATATATTACATTATTCTATTCGGAATCCCAGAGTCCTTCCTCAAGGAATTAACGAAAGACCAGAACTATCTGACATCAGACTGAATTATCTGCTCTGTACTAGTCACAAACTGTAAATAATTGTAGTCAATGCGATACTAGTGTCACGTCTAAGATTAGAATATTTCATATAATCAGATTCAAGACCAGTTCTTTTAAATTTACGGTAACTTTTATTTTTCTCAGTGATGAGTTTACGAAGCTCCGAATCAAACCACCTAGGATATTTAGAACTTTTCACTGTTTTAGATGGAACATTTTGACTAATAGCCTTGTACAACACATTGTAAAACTGATGTGGTAACAGATCAAGATCACTTGAGGAATCAATAAAAGACCAGTCATAATCCAAGAAACACTGATTTACACAAGCATAGTCAGCTTTGTCAAAATCAAATGTTTTAACTTGAGTTTCACTCCTGAGTGAGGGAAGATACATAAAACTTAACTGTCACTTCCAAATGAGGATGATGCAGATCAACTCGAGATAGAGGATTTGTACTCTCTTCAACTGTGACTTCGTGGAAGTTCTAGGATTTTATCATTAGTTTTCTGCACAGCATTAATTTGTTCCATTTCCAGGAAGTACATTGAGTCAGTCACAATCTCAGCACATATATTCTGTCCACAATGAGGCACCATAAAATCATCTTCACAAAACCAACTAATATGTGGCAGATTAAAATCACCAAAAAT
This sequence comes from Tillus elongatus, assembly GCA_964006375.1. Taxonomy (NCBI): domain Eukaryota; kingdom Metazoa; phylum Arthropoda; class Insecta; order Coleoptera; family Cleridae; genus Tillus; species Tillus elongatus. Next base: position 82,814,541 of record OZ023264.1, read on the forward strand.
CAAAATCTTAGATCCACTATAAGTATTTTTTAAGTGTTCATACTTGTTGATAAAACTTTGATATGCCTCAAAACAAGAATTAGGAGAAAAATATACCACCCCCAACACTAATTTATTGTCTTATATCAATTTTGATCCATAAGTCTTCATAATAAGGAACCGATACAGTGTCAATCACAGATCCATTCAGCTTATCCGAAAGGGCTATGATAACACCACCACCACCTCTGAAAAAAACATTTAAAACAGGGCCCCTATCTCTGCGAAGGTACATTATTATAGCTAAAATATTCACTGTTTAAACAATCACAAGCCATGTTTCAGTAAGCACAATGATTTCATAATTACAAGCAAGTGTACTTCTAAAAAAACTCGTCAACTTTACTGTGAAGACCTCTTACATTCTGATAATAAATCAAGCAGCAGTCAGATACTAGTTCTCCCCCAATGGCGGCGCCGTCCCTGGAAAATAAGATGTGCCGTCCCGAGAGCGGGTAACAAATTCTCTTATAGCTATGTTAGTAGGCCATTTTTCTTCATTAATCATTAAATCAAAATCCTGATCAAGGACACCAACCTTGAAAGAACAATAATTGTCATTAGAAGTCAAAGGCAGTACATTTACTTCTTCCAAGCCTATCTCATCCTTGATATAATTGGCAATCTGCTCAACAGTGGTGCCTGGCTGCACACAATTAACGTGTATCCATCGTCTCCGAAGTGCTGCCTGAATAGATGTGGAACTACCCTTATCAATGACGGGGGCCATACGTCCAACAAGCCCATTAACAACCGAGACTGGAATCCTCAGGGGTCCCTCGGAGCGACGAGTATCACTATCAAAAGCCGAAGAAGATCCCTGCGCCTGTCCAGAAACCGAAGGAATGCCGCCTGCCCTGGATGTCTGCTTCCTGGTTGATGTCTGTATTCTGCTCTCTCTGGGGCAACCTGCCTTAGTAACACTGGTAGCTGGCTTAACAGGAGGACCAGACCCGGACAAACCGCTCCCTCTGCCCTCCTCATGACCCTCACTACACCTCAACAGGTCAACATTAGACTTAGTTAAGACGTTGATCTGAGTTTTCATTTTAGATATTTCATGTGGAAACTCTTCACTCAAAGCATGAATCCGCTCATCAAAGACCTGCCTCATTTGACACACAATTTTATCTCCCACAATATTCATATCATAAACAAACTTCCCAACCAACTCACTAGAACAAGTCTTAAAATTAGAGATACGGTCATTTACAATGAGGAGACAATCATCAGAGTAGAATTTCATCTTCCTCTTGCCAGCAGCCATCTGAGTGACCCTACTTTCAGTGGCACTAAGTCCAGAGCAGCCGGAACAATAAGCAGCTCTGCAACACTCACAAACCATTTTCAAGTTCACTTCTTCAGATGACAATGTATTCTTGCATCCCGCACATTCCATGGTAGGCCGTGTATATTATCAACAACCAAAAACAATCAACTGTTGGAATCCTTATCTCTATCACAAGATAAGTTTTTATTCAGCTCTTGTCCAAACCTCAATAGGAAACCACAAATTTCTGGTAGTTTGTCAACCACTACATGCAAAATAAAATGCAACACACCAACAGTGTCACATACACAAGCACTGCAGAAAGAATCAGCAAAGTCAAGCACAAAAAACCAGCTCAAAACGACACAAAACAAGAGAGCAACTATTCCCTGTTTATCATTATGTTAAATAATAAATAATAATTTTAAACTTTCCTAAGCTACTTCCCGTCAATTCTTTGTTGTTCATTGCATTTATGTCTCTCATGTGCCAAAACGTAATTTAGCTATTTTGTAGTGGTGAGTAGTGATGGGAGATGATGACTGTTATCATAGTCGGTGAAAAACTGTGAAAGTGTGATCACCACATTCCATTTGCTTAAGGCTGCAGCATGATCTGCGTTTGTGCCTGCCGTCTGCATTTGCTCATTGTGTCTGCGTAGGTTTGTAGGTTACCGTAAAACTGTGATTGTAATTAAGTTTTGTAAAGATTTTTATTCTTTTAGCACAAAAGTTTGATATGCTACCAGCCTGCTTTTTAAATGTTACAGATTAACTAAACTTTTAAACTTTTTCTATTTACTTACCAATTTGGTTTCACAAAAATCGTTTTAACTGATTATGGTGAAAACATTCTTGTCTCAAAATAATTTACTTTCATATTTGCTTCTGTTAGGTTAAAGCTTAAAACTATTTGTGATTGTAGCCACAACTTGTTTTGCTCTTAGATCTCCAATATTTAGACTGTACAAACAGTAAAGTAACAGGAGCAGGCGGCTATATGGAAAAACGTGGGGACTGAGACCTAGTATGGCCCATTGGCTGTACACAAGGGTGGTCAGACCATCGTTAACATACGCAGCACTGGTTTGGTGGCCTAAGGTGACACAATCCAGTGCCAAATAAAAACTGAGCAAGATGCAAAGGATGGCTTGCCTCGGCATTGCAGGGGCCATGACCTCAACCCCAACAGCCACCATGGAGGTGCTGCGGGATCTGCCCCTCCTACACTTAGTTATCATGGGGGAGGCTAGGTTAGGACTATACAGACTAGCCTGCAAGCATTAATCGGAAGGACCTAGGGTAAGTCACAGAATTTCCCTCTGGGCTCATGCAACAGTCGTTCAGGCCGAAATGTACGCGATCTTGCACTGTGTGCGAGAGAACAAGAGAAGGGGCTACACCAACAAGCGGATCCTCATAGCCACAGACAGCCAGGCAGCCCTTAAGGCCCTAAGTAGCCCACGGGTAAATTCCAGGCTGGTGAGTGAATGCCGAGACGAGACGAGTGACCTGCCTGCGGAGAATGAGGTCACCCTCATCTGGGTGCTGGGTCACTCGGGGGTCAAAGGCAATGAAGACTGACAGTCCCGTGAAGAGAGGATCGGCAGAACCACTTATGGGACTAGAACCAGTCTTGGGCATTATCGAAAGGCACGGCCAGTGGAACCATCAAGTCTTGGGTCAGGGACCAGCAAAAGTATACTGGGCAGATTGTCCAGGGCTCAGACATGGGAAGACACTAATTGGGGATCCCATTTCAAAGAGAGCTGTGGAGCTGCTAAATCTTAGCAGAGGACAGCTTAGGAACATAACAGGACTCTTGACGGGACACATGGCTGTCAGAAACACCTGCATAAAATGGGGCGGTTCGAGGAGGACCTGGCATACAGACTCTGCAGCGAGGGGGAGGAATCAGCCCAGCACATCTTGTGCCAGTGTAAAGCTCTGAACTGCAAAGACAACTGATCTATGGACAGCCCAGACCGGAGACAGACCAATATTAAACTTCACCCTACGCATTGCTGTGCATACTAGTTCAAGGCACAGTGATTTTGAAATGAGGAGTAGAAAAGACAAAGGGCATGCACAATAAGCCAAAGGCTTCGGTGCTATTGGGGCGCCAAAGACACTGACGAGCCCTAAGGAAAAGACAGGAACAGGACAGATAGGTTACTATGTTTTAGGTATCTGTCACTGTTGTGCCTGATATGTGATATGGATATGCGCATTTCTGTTCAGCGATGATTTCACAACTGTGTTATAGACAGTGTTCATGCCACGTTTTTTAGTCACTGAGATCAAAAAGTTAAATCTTAAAATAACGATACCACCCATCACTAGTGGTGAGTAAGGTGGTTGGTATGAGGTGGGGGCGGTTTTTAGGTAGTTTCTGCTTCCCCTGAACTTCTGCAAGAGTGGATTGTGATGTGATTTTCGCTTCCCCTAGCTTTCTAATTAAGCGAACAAGGTGTCTTAATTTTTTTTCTTAAACCTGGTTGAGTTTCTGTTTCACTGAACATCTGCGAGGGTAAATTCTAATGTAGTTTTTCTTTCCTCTAGCTTTTTATTGGATACAATTATCTGATTACCTGTGTAAAAAAAATGTAAAACCACTTTTTTTGACCGATATTATTAAATGTTAAGAGCAAATATAAACAAAGCAATCTCTGTTGAAGATCGATAATAAGAAAAAAATTATAAGTATAAATTTTATATAAATGTAAGTATGTAAAAATCAATGAAGCAATTTTTGCTGCAAATTGCTGAAGATAAATAAAATTACATATTATGTTCAGATAAGTTATCCTTCAATATATTTTGGAAAGTTACAACGTTTCATTATCCTTATAATAAGTCTTCTAACGATTATTTAATTAGATACCCGAAAAAAAAACAGCTTTTGTAGCAAGACTTTAAATTTAAAACGATAAAATTCACGAAGCAATCTACGTAGACAATGAATAACAAAAAATGAAACTTCATGAAGTAAATAAAGTTGTTTTACAATTTCAAATGTGTCATAAAATTAAAGTTGAAGAGCCTCATGTGAAAACAGTTTTTTCTTTGGGTCTTAAATATATTGTAAACTTAGGAAAATATCATAACTGTAACAAGGTTCAGCCATATATAATAAATTATGTATGCTAATTAGCGTTGTAAACCCTGAAAACAAAACAGGCTTGGAAAAAGAACTAATTTTTTCAGTTTATTTAGGCAAGGTCTGGAAACATTGTTTTCTTTTGCATGCAGAACTGAAACTAAAAATAAAAAATAAAAACAGGCATATTTGATAAAAGATAGGTACTATGGTCATTACTACAGTGGCTATATAGACAGTATGGTCATACGTTGCCATGTTTCATCTTTTTTTTTTTGTACAAATCCTTATGGGAGAAACTGGGAAATCGAATCATTTCTGTGTTCACCGATGCATCAGAACTTCCACAATAACTGATTATTATATATTTGATGAAGACTGGTTGGTATGGGATTGAGTGTACAAGGCAACGCGAACATTCGGTTATGCCTTCTTGGAAACCTTGGAAAATAGCCGCACAGACAAATAGTACATTTTAGCTGTATTTTAAACACAAGGAAAGTTGCTCTTCTTTCTTCTCGGTGTGTTATGGATAAAAGTAGCATTCAGTAGTGAATAGTTGAAAATTCATAACTCAGAAAACCCATGTATATCTCACACTTGTGATAAGTAGTGATAATTATCAATCACGAATATGTAATAGTAATCTTATCTGACTTTTCTTGTCCAAGCAAATGAACTTGGCTTCTTTATACTTCATAAAATTGGATAGGTTTTCAATTTTGAGCAGGTACCTCATCCATCAAATGAACTGATCTAAATATGGAGCACTGGAACGATTCTAAGCTCAAAAACGATCGCAACAAAACTTTAAACAATGTTCTCGTCAACATTATATAAAAGATTCACAATTGCATACATTTATCCACGCAATTTGCAAGAATTCTGTCAAGATCTCTTTTACTAATTACTTTTCAGGTGATGTGAGCTCTCAAACTAATCTGATAATTGACATTACAGTCGATTTGAAATTTTGTGGGAATTGAAAACAAGAGTTTTATTTACATTTTCTAATTAAAAAAGACACTCCGACAATGAAATAACACAGAAATGCTTCGATTTCCCTCTTTCTACCATAAGGCTTGGTAGATATAAAAATGAAACATGGCGTTGCTGATCCCACGTGATCGTTGACCAATCAACACCACCAACGTACATATGACCACACTGTCTTTATATAGTCACTGTAGTCATTACTACATATATAAGGGAACTTTGTTAATGTTTTTCTAAAAGGAACGAGTTTTTACAGTTTATTTAGGCAAGGTGTGGAAACATTGTTTCCTTTTGCATGCGGAAATTGAAACTATTGTTGTTGTTGAAATTGAACCAGAAATAAAAATAAAAACAGGCATATTCGATAAAACATAGGTACTATGGTACACATGGATATGAGAACTTTGTGAATGTTTTTCTTCACCTTGAGTTTTCTGTATATTTACTTTCAACCTGTTACATCAACTCTACTATGATCTATGATAATTCTTACCCTCAACTTCACTGTTAGTTTCGTTTCCATTATTTGTCACTTTCTCATCAAAATCAAATATAAAAGTGGGTGAGGGCGATTATCATCTTTCAAGGTAAGCGTCAAAATTTCCCGCCCTGACTATTAAAGAAACGGCGAAGACGCAGAATTAAATTTTTGTTTCAATATACACCCACCACCCCATCCCACCCCTCACACACACTTATTCCATCGTTTCACCAACACTTTGATACCCGCAAAAAAATATTCTTTCAGTTTGTCCTCAAAATGTGCCCAAACTGCAGCTTTCACATCTTCATCGTCACTGAAATGGCCTCCACGAAGGTCCTTTTTTAAATTTATAGATAGGTAATAGTTACTGGGGGCCATTTCTCGACTAAACGGAGCTTTCTCAATTTGTTCAAAACTGCAGTCACGAATTGCAGCTTGTGCAGTTCAAGCAGTGTGCGTGGATACATTGTCATGGAGAAAACGCCTGCCTCTGGTCAGTTTCCCAAGTATTTTCTCCCGAATATTTTGCCGTTGACTGTGGTGTTGCGTTCTTTAAAGTCTATGAGAAGAATACCCTCAATCGCAAAAAAATCTAAACCATGACTTTTTTGTCGACTGACAGACCTGGAACTTTCTTGGAGGTGGTTCTTCTTTACGCCTGCATTCCATCGATTCCCTTTTGCACAAAGGATCATAGTAGAGCTAACTTTATTCATGCCTAAATGTTCGTGATTCGGCGAACGCTTGTATCTGAAAGCCCGGACATTTTTGATCACTCTTTCACTTTCAATCATCGATCGCTTAATATGAGATCCTCAACAAGGACAATCTTGTTGCCCATCACCACATTCATTGTCCTTCGTGTTCTCGTGTCATCTTCCAAGGATTCCTGCCCTATTCGAAACCATTTTGTCCAATCTTCCACTACGGAATAAGACTGAGAATGTTCCCCATACACCCCATCCAGTCGATCTTTGATGCTTTGAGGTGGAAGCACCTTCTCGAGTAAGGACTTTAATAACAGCTATCTACTCCATTTTCGTGACTTCTGACATTGTGATGAACAAGTGTCAGTTATAAGAAAACTAAGTGACATAAAATCCATTTTTGTTTTTCCAAGGCTAATAAGACAAATTCTGACATGCTGTGATAACCGGGATCTATGTTAGCGCAGGAAATTTACCTCGTTTGTGGTATGTTAATGCTCATTATGCTAATTTAATCATTTTTGCACCTGAGATATTTAACCAGGTTAGCATTGGGAAAAATTTTGGCTTTCTTTCAGAAAAAATTTGTATCCAAAAATAACAAAACTATGGTCACCAAATTTGATACATATGGTACCGTTATAAAAAGTAAACTACATACCAAACGTCAGATCTCTATGTTACATGAAAATAAGTTCTAAGCTATAAGCATTTAATTTAAAGAAACATGTTTGGTGCCAGATCATTTCTATGAAATATCACTACCGTAACGCACTTGCTGCATCCAGACTGTTTGTATTCTAGTATTCTTATCTGTTGGTAAGCTTGATCCTACCTTACTTTGATCATGTAATTTTCGATCTCTTAGTTATTTCTTTGCATCCATTCTTCTTTTACTTTCCTTTATTTTTGTATCATATTTTTAATTTGTTATATCTATTGTATGCTTGTTCGTTCTTAATCTTTCTCCACATGTTATGCTCTTGTATTAAATTTAGTATTTCTGATTTCATCCCTGGTTTCCTTGGTTCCAGTTCCTTCTCGTCCAGTATTTTTTCCAAAACTGTCTTTAAACCGATTTTTATGTTTGTCCGTGCATATATTCCCTCATTGGGTTCTTTTTTAAACTTTATATATACAAGGGTCCATTATAAAATGTTGCACCAGGGTTTTCCTGAGAACTACTAAGAATTTCAAAAAACCCTAAAACGCATCGATTTTGCTTGCAAGGGGGACACTTTTTAACCCTTACAGAATTTGTAGCATTCAACCTCTAGCAGGGGTGACTTTCACCCTCTAATTTGAATAGTGAAGGTATGTTGAGTGGCACCTATATAACCTATGTTCTCCCGCTTCTTGAGTATGGGTTACTGATTTGGTGACCAGTATTTTATTGTTTAAGGGCTGCGACCTATTGGAACAGGTTCAAAAGACTGCAACTCGGTTACCCACAACTGAAAAAAGCATATACAACAACTTGTTTTGAATCGCTTTAGTATATCTCAACCTCTGTCTGAAAGATGTATGGACAGACAACCCTGTTAACTGAATGTCTTTGTATTCGCTGTTAGCATTTTGATATGAGAGTGACATTAGTTTTAGATTAGCAAAAATACAGTTGCTGAAGGCATATTCTTAAACAAGCTAAGCACGCTTAGAGAACCCAAATCACCACAACACATTTAAAAAACCTGAAGATCGTTTCACTAACCAAGTTAGCGTCATCAGCGGATGAATAATTCATCGTCTGGTTTTTTAAAAATATGTTGTGGTGATTTGGTTCTCCAAGTGTGCTTACCGGTGCTCATCACAGGTTACAATCGTCGCTTAGTAAACAAGCTAAATAATGAAACTCCAGCTTTGTGTCAGTGATGCAGTGTACCAGCAACAGCAATGCATATCATACTATTATGCAAAGAAACAATCAATATGGGCATTTATTTGTAAAGTAAAACAAAAACTGATGAGGTCACACTCACCAACTACCCATGTGTTCTGGCCAAATACAGCGTCTACAGCGATTTTCTAGAAGACATGAGAAGCAAAGACACACAAACACAGATTTATTTAGAACAGTCCAAGAACATATTGCAATCCAGAATCATTAAAAAATATGCTTTTAGACAATGGAAATTTGGATTGTCCTTCAAAACTAATGTAAAAACATGTTTTCTTAATAACTGATATCAGAATGTAAATACATTTATTCATTTAGATTTGTATTGTATGTATCATTCGAAGGTGAAGGTTGGATGCTTTTAGTGTAGTGCTGTTAAAATTGTGAATTTTTCGAGGAAGAAGATTGAGATAATGGTTTCAAATCCGGTGAAATTGTTGGACATATACTACTTCAGTGAATGAAGTAATATCTTTGATGTATCATCTTGTGATATCCTAGAAGACTGATGAAATAGTTTGTTAAAATTGAGAATACATACAGGTATATTGGTAGAGTATTGCTATTAACTTTGTCAATTTTTGATAAAGCGGTACCCTGGTAAAACTGTTTATTTGTACATTACTCAAAAATATTGTGAATACCAGTTGACAGCAGCAGATTCTTTATCAAACACTAGAGATGGGAAATTCGGATCTTTTCGAGGAGTCGGATCACCGGCTCCGGATCTTTTAGAAGATCCGGATCCTTGAACCGGTTCTTGAATCCCAATGAATTTCTGTCTCGCATTACTGTGACTTCATACATACTGCATTCAGCAAGATCAACCAAAACAAAAGAAGTGCTCAAGAACGAGAACATGTTATACAGATTGAAATATATATCCAAAATTATATTAATGTGTTAAAAAAAGATTATGTCTTATGGCTACTTCAGTACCATGTGCAAGAATTTTTAGTAAAAGTGGTCGAATTAAAACGGAAAAACGAGCTCCATTGAGAAATAAAAAATAAATGAAATTATATTTTTACATGTTAATATGTAATAAATGTTTCAAAATAATTGAATGTATAATTATATTTTTATTGTTGCTATTGGTACCTACTATTGGATGAATAAGTAATTTACACAATATGTAGGTACAAGAAAAATAGATTCTACAAACGATATAATATATACCCAATAAAAAAATTATGAAACCTTCAATAATCTAAATACTTAAATTGCAACACGCAGGCTGAGCGTTCTAAGTTGGATTCTGAATTGAGGGTTCGGATCTCGGATCGTGTTGTTTAGGTGTGCCTTATTCAACCCTAATGTTTTGATTCTCCTTTAGTTGCTCACAGTGCCGTGATCCGAGAGCCAAGAACGAGAACGTAACAGCGGATCAGGCATAACATATGTCAGAGTGCCAGAGTCAGAGTTAATAGCGGTCGGTTCGTTGCCTCACGACTCAGGACAGATCAAACCCGGATTCAGGATCCGTCATTAGTAAATTTTAAGAGTCGCTTCATTCCGATCTTTTTAAAGATCTGAATCTTTGAACCGGTTCAGATCTGATCCGGACATCTCTATCAAACACAAAATAATATATGATGTATTTTTGAAGCAACGAGAAGATTTGCAATATATGTAAAATATAAAAAGAGTAACACTGGACAAATAACAATCAGCTGTTGAGTGAAGCGTCAAAACTTAAAACTCATCTAGAGTTCAGCTTGTCTCAGAAGATCGATGCACTAAATGGTAGCATAAATATTTTGGAGAAAGAAAACAAACATCTTAGAACCAGGATGGAAATTATTGAGAAGAAGCAGAAGAGAAACAGTATAATAATATTCAGAATCAGTAACATCGAATACAGAGTAGAGGAGTTACCAAAATTTATTGTGGAAAAATTGAATAAGCTACTGGATGTTAAAATTGACATAACAGCAATTAATGATACATACCCCATCGGCAAAGGCTGCAATGTCCGTCTCATTATAGTGGAGTAAACATCATATTTCAAAAAAACAAAAAAATTCTACCAAAGAATTTGGACCAACTTAGGGGCAGTAAGATATATATCAGAAACGACTGTACACGGAGGGAGTTAGATAAACAACGAATTCTCAGAAAGCATTTGAAACTGGCGCAGAATAAAAAACTGAAAGTGTTAATCAAATGAGAAATACTCCAACCTACATGTCTGGGGACCTAGAAAATATAGAAGAGGATATTGCTGGTGACTCTGACACGTAACCTTCCTAATCGAATAGTGTGCTTCCCACACCTAATATTGTGGGTAATCAAGATTCCACTGGTAATAAAGTAGACCCTGTCTCGTCGGATGTAGGCACACTGGTACGGAAGCCCAACGACAGTACATCAAGGATTATAGAAAAGAAGGAATCAGTACACGGAAGAAGTTGGAGGAACAACGACTTCTCAGAAAGAATTTTAAGGCGCAGAATAAACAACTGAAAGTGTTTATCACACGAGGAATACTCCATATTAACGATAAACCTACATGCCTGCGGACATAGAAGATATAGAAGAGGATATTGCTGGTGACTCTGTCACTGAACCTCCCAAATCAAATAGTGGGCTTCCCTCACCTAATATTGTGGGTAATCAAGATTCCATTGATAATAAAGTAGACCCTGTCTCGTCTGATGTAGGCACACTGGTACGGAAACCCAACGACAGTACATCAAGGATTATAGAAAAGAAGAAATCAGTGCCTGCTGTTGGTCAAGTTCTTACAGCGAATTTCAAGGAGAAAAATACTGGCTTTAGAGAACCTCCAAATCGGGTATCAGCCGGCTCAGGATCCAAAAAGAAAATTCTAAGAAGTAGCTTGGTGACAAAGTCGTGAGGTAAATAAAATTATTGGATTTAAAGTAATATAATGACATCTTAGTTTTTGGGTCATTATTTATGCTGGCGAGTGTTTGTGCCTGATTTACTTTATTCTATTTTATCGACTGTATTTATTGTTCGAGTGCCAAAATTTGTTTTTGTTTACGTAGCGATATTTTTATTTGATGTTACTGGTTTTTTTTAATGTATATTAGGCAGTACATATTTAATTAATTTGTTTTTTGGATACATTTTCATTGTGTTTTTGAATTAATTGTAGTTTAATTAAGTGAATTCAGGTCCTGTTCACCATACTTTAATAGTTTGCTTATTGTGAGATAGCATCTGTGCCGTCCATAATATTTATTATTTGTTATATATTAGCTGTGGTTCAACTCAGTTCGAAAATAGAGATGGTTTTTTTTTTCAGCCAAGGTTATCTTCATGGAGATACATATATTGGATTGATACCGATACCCAACTTTCCATGCATTGCATTTGTTTTGGGTTTCTTGTTTCTTTTCTTTTTTTATTGCTGCTTTTGTTTTCTTTATTAATTCAATGGACCCGTTTGTCAGAGATTTTAATACCAACAGTATTTTAACCACGGTAGTTGATAATCTGGAGCTATATAACAGGCTTTCAACACCAAAGAGACCAAGCTTGAAATTTTTCCACTATAATATAAAGAGTATTGATAAATATATAGATGAGCTTAACATATTTCTTGGTCTGATACATCATGATTTTGACTTAATTGTGTTGACAGAAAAGTTTATAGTTAGGGAGGTTGGTATTTATCAGAAAGCAGGATACGATATACTCTACAGTGGAAGTGAGGTTAATAGAAATGATGGGGTGGTTGTGTATATCAAGAAGGGCCTTGCTTATGAATACAGTGTCATACATTTGGAATAATAGATATTAAATGTTATAACGGGAGCTTTAAAGTTTCGGCAGCTTATAGAACACCTGCGGTAGATCCTGAACATTGTAACTTACGACTGGAGGAGTTTTAGTTAATTTTAATTTAAAAAAAATCACTAATAGAGAGGTATCGATGGTGAGATTTTGCAAAAACTTTTTCCAATGAGCGCGAACTAGGACCCCTAGAACTCATATCCAGGGTCAGCTCCAATTTTTATATGTTATATATATATATATATATATATATATATATATATATATATATATATATATATATATATATATATATATATATATGTGTGTGTGTGTGACTTTGCGGGGAGGGGGAGGAATCAGCCAAGCACATCTTGTGCGAGTGCAAAGCTCTGGACCGCAAAAGACAACTGATCTACGGTCTGTCTAGACCGGAGACAGAGCGTTGTAAAACTTCACCCTACCAATCGCTGTGCAGACTAGTTCAAGGCACAGTGATTTTGGAATGGGTGGAGTAAGACTAAGGGTATGCACAATCAACCAAAGGTTGCAGTGCTATCGGGGTGGCAAGGCCGCGGACGAGCCCTGAGAGGAAAAAAGCTAGAAGATGACATTGAGAAGGAAGAATGGTTGGAAGTAAATGAAGCTTCTTCGGTAAATGCTGCCGCCAATCAGTTAATACATTTACTTACAGGACATAATATGCACAGTACAAGAAGCGTCGAGGTAAGTGCTGTAAACAGAAAAAGAAAAACTGGATAGCAGCCGGGGTTATTAAATCTGTAGAACAAAGAATTCGTTGTTCAGAAGGATAAAGACATTCGTCTGAAGCCATACCAAAGCTGTTTTGTCACACACACACACAAGGATAAAGACAGATCCAAGTAACGAAGAACTCATCATAATGTATAAGAGGTACAGAAACTTGCTTAATGGTTTAATAAGAATTGCCAAAACCAACTATTACAGTGAAAAGCTTAATGGTAATAGATGGACAAAAGAATTGTACAAGACAGCTAATGAGCTGTGTGGAAGGGAAAATGGAGAAGCTGGTAAAGTAGGGATAATTCGAACGGCAAAAGGGGATGTGATAACAGACTCGATCGAACTTGCAGAAAGGTTTAACGTGCACTACTCGCAAATGGGCAAAGAGTTGGCTGACCGTGTAAATGACAGAAATGATTATGGGTGTAAAATAAAGGAGCTTGGACACACTGTATTTATTAAGCCTATAACTGAGACTGAGATTGCTAGATATATAGAGGGTTTAAAAGTAAGTCCCCTGGAATACATGGAATACGAAGTGAAATCCTTAAAAAAATTGAAGTTCTATTTGCTGAGACAATTAACTTACATTTTTAATAGGGCCCTAAATGAAGGTGTATTTCCTGATGCGTTGAAGAGGGGAATGGTTATTCCGGTTTTTAAACAGGGAGATGTCTTAGATGTTATTATTTACAGATCTATAACGTTAATACCTACCTTAGCGAACTTGTTAGAAATGGCAATGCAGTAGAGTGGTGAAGTTTGTCGATAAATATGAACTACTTTCCAACAGGCAGTTTGATTTTAGAAAGAATGGATGTCATTGCGGCATTAACCGAGAAGATATATGAAGTACTCAACTCGAGCAAACCAGCACTATGTATATTTTTTGATTTAGCCAAAGCATTTGATACGGTATGCCATGAAAAGTTATTAGATAAGCTGGAAAAATTTGGATTTAGAGGAAATGCTTTAAAATTGCTCAAAAGCTATATTACCAACAGAACAAACCTGTGTGAGAGTTAATAGAGTATACAGTCAATTATCCACAGTTGACTGGGGAGTTCCACAGTGCTCTATTTTAGGACCGGTGCTGTTCATTATCTACTTGAATGGTCTACTTGCTTTCCTCGATAACCAAAATATAAGCTATAGTGACGATACTGTTCTGTATTGTGAAGCCGAAACATGGGCTGATTTAAAGTAAAGCCTGAAAGTAAGTTAAGTGAAGTAAAGACATGGTTTGATTACAACATGCTCACATTTAATACCAACAAAGCAAAGTTTCTGGCTCTCTTTTACGAGAGTGGCCTACCTACATTCCGTTTATCGAAAACTGGTGCAATTACTATCACCAGAGAATCTTCGGTATCTTATTTGGGCGTAAGGATTGATTACCATTTAAGATGGAATTTCCACACAACTGATGTTAAAAAAAAGAAGCCTGATAAGCAGATTCAAATACCTGAAACGTTTCCTAGACATCAGCAATCTGGGAGTTTTGTATTTCTTACTCGTGCAGAGTATTATATGTTACTGAATGATTGGCTGGGGAGGTGTACTTGATAACTACTTGGGCCCAGTTAATACAGTGCAAAAATGGGTGCTTAAAATAAATTATGGTAGATTGAGGATATATCTCACTGAGGCATTGTTTAAGGAAGCAGATGTAATGGATACTAGACAATTATAATTGTTAAAATGATTGATTTATGTGCATCGAAACCCCAGTAGGTTGGGTCACCCTCAACACGGATATGATACGAGATGTCAATACTTTGTTGGTATAAGACCAATAAAATCTGTGGGTAAGAGAAGCTTCTTATACATAGGAGCAAAGTTTTACAGTCAGCTTTCTGGGGACATTAGAAATCTTCATTTGGGTGGGTTCAAGAGATTTATTAAACGCTGGATTAGTGGGATCGATAGGAGCAAGCTGGATCTTGACCTAAATGGTTAAGAATCGTGCGGTTGGGTGCGTAGTGCATTGCCAATGTTGCCAGAGCTCCTGTTAATCTATGTTCCTTGGTTTTCTCAGCGGGTCATATACTATATATAATTTATGTTTATTTTTTTATATTGCTTTTAAGTTGGTTTATGATTGTTTCCTATCTTATTTATATATTTCAGTGCCTTAGGCAGAACTGAGTTTGAATATGTTTAATTTTGGTTAATTTTAACATAGTATATTTTAGTCTAAGATTTTTTTACGTTGTGGCATTATTTTTTTTACATCTATTTATATATATATATATATATATATATATATATATATATATATATATATATATATATATATATATATATATATATATATATATAATATAGTAGTACTTTATTTGGCGTTATGTTTTTATAGTCTTATTTATTTTAATTTGGATTATTTCCAATTTTATTTGTAATATAATCTTGTGGTTCTCCAATTTTAGTCTTATTAGGTTATGCAGTATTTTAGTTTATGTTATATTTAAATTTTTAGGCTGTTATGTCCTACGAACAATAGAACATAGATAAATTTCGGTGCACGTTTGATTTGTATGTGCTGTATATGTGTATTTTTTCCATGGAGATACAATGTTATGTGTTATATGTAATTTTCTATTTACTTACATATAAGCTGCGGCTTCAGTAAGATAGGGATACTTAACATCCTTTATTCTAATGTAGTAAAACTATATGAATATTGTAAGTTATGTACTGTTACTAAGAAATAAAGGTTATATTATTTATATGGGTATATTTATATCTCTATGTATAATTGACTTAAGATAAGTTTTTATAAAAACCAATCGTATACCAATGTATACTACCTAACTGAATAAATAATAATAATAATAATAATAACAATAATAATAAAAGAGTGACAACAGCAATTCAAACAACATCACCATCGAGAATATAAAGATAAGAAGTGGGATATATCAAGGGGACTCATTATCACCACTGCTGTTTTGTGTCGCTCTGTTCCCCCTAAGCTCCATCCTCAACAAATCAGTGACAGGATGTTGTTGTAAAAATGAAAGCGAAAAAGTCAGCCACCTGCTCTACGTTGATGATCTGAAACTAGTAGCAAAATCTGATGAGGAACTTGCAAAACAACTTGCAACCGTCAAGGAGTTCAGTGATGACATCAGCATGGAGTTTGGATTAGATAAGTGTGCAAAGGCAACATTCCTGAGGGGACGACTACAAGCAAAGGAGAACATCAAAATTGATAACTCAACAACCATCCAATCTTTAGACCAAATTGATGTGTACAAATATCTAGGCATAGATGAACACGACGGTATCCAACACAAGAAAATGAAAACCAAATTGAAGAAAGAATATTACCGGCGAATAATAACGATTCTTCAAACCAAGCTCAATGCCGAAAACAAGATGATGGCCATAACCTCCTAGCTGTTACTGTCATCCAATACAGTCTAGGTAATATGCACAATCAACCAAGGGTTGCGGTGCTATCGAGGCGGCAAGGCCGCGGACGAGCCCTCAGGGAACAAAAAAAAATACAGTCTAGGGATCATCAAGTGGACCCAGGCAGAGATTCAGAAACTGGACACCCAGACACGCAAGCTCCTCACAATGTACGGTGCTCTCCATCCACGTGCCGACATTGACCGATTGTACATCCCTAGAAAAGAAGGAGGCAGAAGAATGATTAGCATTGAGGCTGTTAACAACATCGCCAAGGACTCAACATCTACCTGCAACTAAAACAAGAAGATAAATACCTGGGAATGGTGTACAGACAACAACAAGGCGCCCCTAGAGAATATGACAGCACACAGGAAGGCGAAGATAACGAAGAAAAAAGAGAACCAGAGCACAACAGCCATATTATACCTGAGACACAGAAGGTGAAGGAAATGAAACAGAGAATGAAACAGCAGATAAAAGAATAACGAATTACAAAATGAAAAACCAAGCCACTTCATGGACAAATAGCAAATGAGGCCGTCAAGGAAACCATCCATCAAAATAACTCATGGGCATGCACCCATGCAAATCTCAAGACCGAGACGAAAGCTCTGATAACTGCCTGCCAAGATTAAGCCATCGTAACAAATTATGTGAAAGCTAAAATAATGAGGACCAACACAGACCCAAAATGCAGATTCTGTCGGTCTTTCAATGAAACCATCCACCATATTGTTGTGGGCTGTCCCATACTAGCAAAACATTCCTATCTGGAGCGACACAATACAGTAGCTAGACAGCTCCACTGGAACATCTGCAAGCACTACAAGATAGATGTAAATGAAAAGTGGTACCAGCACACCCTGGACCCTGTAATAGATGCACACACAAGTGCATACAGATAGATAAATAGTTCCAAACAAACCAGACATCATAGTTAAGAATAAGAAGAAAAAACATTGCCTAATCATAGACGTGGCCATACCTTCTGACTACAACATCACACAGGCGAAAGCAGAAAAGATGCTTAAATATAAAGATCTGCAAATTGAGAAACAGCGCATGTGGAACCTGAAGGCCAAAATAATACCCGTCATCATCGGAGCCACAGGACTTATTTCCAATGCCACCACCAATTTCATGAAGGAAGTTCCAGGAAAACACAGTATCCTGCTAATGCAAAAGGCGATGGTCCTGAGCACGGCGCATATAGTACGGAAGATACTATGATACTTCCTGACATCCAGACGTAGAAGCAACACCCTAGGTGCACAGAGTGCACTCAGTGTTGTTCAACTCATGTAGAATAATCCTTAGAATAAACTAAGTGGAATCTCTTATAATAATAATGATGATGATGATAAACACACACGCGCGCGCGCGCGCGCACCTGCACGCCCTCACATGCACATATTAAATTTAAGTAACCGATTCTTATAAACAATTCACATCCATCTTTGTTTATTCTATTTAACTTTATAATAATTCTGTTAAATTTAATTTCGGAAAATCTTAGATTACAATTAAAAACAAAACTGAATTTTGGAATATTTCACCTGCAGTTTGATGGCAGTATAAGAGTTAAATTTTGTAAAATTAAGTTGACGAGTTTCAAAGCTATGGAATTTTCGACCACATTTGCGTTTTTTCATGGAAAAACTTGACTCTCAGGACTGGTCAACGAATTTAACCTTCGGAAATAATTTTCCAGTGGAATGACAAAAACCGGAAGTCTGTAGGTGACGTAGAAGCATTGAAAACCATGTCGTGTGTATATATATATATATATATATATATATATATATATATATATATATATATATATATATATATATATATATATATATATATATAAATATATATATATAAATATATATATATATATATATATATATATATATATATATATATATATATATATATATATATATATAAACATATAAAGTCTGAAACTGACCTTGGATATGGGTTCTGTGGGCTCTAATTCCCGCTCATTTAAAAACATTTCCAACATTTCAAAGTCGTTACCACTATAAGCGAAACTTTAAGAAAATTCATTAATAACTTCAACTTAAAATTTACAAACTCTTTAGCCACTAAATGCAAATTTGTCAAAAAATTACAGCAAATTATTGTCACGTTTAATTATAGGCTATAAATATTTTCTAATTTCTATGCAATTTTGAACTATTTGGGTTATAGTAGATAACTTACTTCTGGCATATCTCGATGACATTAAAACACTTGATCATCTCGTACTTTCAGCATCGGCTTTTCTCTTCATCCTGCTGGTTGATGGTGTTGACAAAGAATATGATATAACACATTACATATATTTTATATAAACACAGATTAATTTAAAAATAAAACAATTATTATTTTAAATTGTATTTTAAGTTTGAAAATATTTTATAAAAGTGAAAACAAGGAAAACAACACTATTAAAAATCTGAGAAATGGATAAAAATTGTATTTTAAGTTAACATATATTATATATAGTTGAGAGAGAAAACAGCACTAAAAATCTTCTAAAAGATCTAAAAATTGTATTTTGGAATCATAAATGTTTTATAAAATTAAGTTAACAAATAGCAAACTTCACCAAAAATCGTATAATATGAAACAAAACCACTGATCTGGGTAAAAATTGTAAGTATCTTAAATTGTAAATATTTAATTAAATTAAGAAACAAATCAAACAACGCCAAAATCGTTTAAAACCACTGCTGTGAGTAAAAATTGTATCTTGGATTTAAAAATACAGTGCTATAACTCGAACTTCTCCAAGTCGAATTATTTTGTTACTCGAATTTTTTACTAAGAACTTTGAATTTTGAACAGATTTTAGTGATACTTAATGTCTTGTAAGTCGAATATTCTATATCTAATATTTCTGTAAATCGAAGAAAACTTGGGTACTCAAACAATTTTTTTTATTGTACAAAACATCTCTATAAGTCGATGCTGAAAAAAGTCTGGACGCAGCAAGTGCGTTATGGTAGTGAATTTTAATAGAAATGATCTCGCACCAAATATTTTATTATAACTTTTTTTTCTTGTATCATAGAAATATAAATTTTGATGTACAGTTTACTTTTTATATCGTAAATCTACCTACCAAATTTGGTTACTATAGCTTATATATTTTTTGAGATAAAAATTTCCAATTTTCCTGGGTAACGAACTTATCCAAGCCACTTACAAAAGGAAAGCACATGCCAAATTTGATCAGAATCGGCCCATTGTTTTTTGAGTTATCGGTGTGATATATATATATATATATATATATATATATATATATATATATATATATATATATATATATATATATATATATATATATATATATATATAAACATGTAAAAGTTGAAACTGACCCTGGATATGGGTTCTCAGTCACCCTTATATGGTGTTCATTCTGACCATCTTGGAAGTGTCCAAATGATTTTTTCACCTAGTGTGATGTGCTCTGCGTTGGGTGTTCACTCTCTGGCTCAGCGAAGAACACACCTTAATTCATTATTCTTATACAAGATCGTGAACTCAATGTGGGATTATCCAGCTCTCCTCTCCCTGATCGGGTTTCATGTGCCAGGTCATGTTACAAGACACAAGGACTTGTTCGACATAAAGTTCCACTGAAGCAACTACAGTAGAAGCTCTCCCGATACAAGGCTAACCTTGTTGTGCAATAGTGTTGGCAGAGACTTCTTTGCTTTACCTGTCATGTCTTTCAGACATCACCTTAGGTTATGTTAGAGTTTAGCATAAAATTTTATGTATATCTGTGCACAATATGTATTATGTTTGCTCTTGTCTTTTTCTTTCTTTTTGTTCTTTGTTCTAGTGGTTATCTACATTAGGTTTCTTTCATTTGTGCACAAATGGATTATCCATAAATAAATAAATAAAACATGTGCGGCTAGATGCATTTTGACCATCATTAGAAACACATACTTGGTTTCGCTCTTATTCTTATTAGAGCTTGTCAGTGTACTATACTTATGATAATCAAAACACATCTAAAGCAACTTGGCTAAAGGTAGACAGCCTTGGAGAACATTGTGTATACATCTCACAATATTCTCTAAGACTGGCTGCCTTTAGTGAAGTTGCTTTGGATGTGTTTTGATTGTCATTAGTATAGCACACTGACGAGCTCTAATAGGATCGAAGCTGGTATGTATGTTTCTAATGATGGTCAGGATCAAGATGCATCTTACATGCCTTACATAATTGTACATTGTTTCTTGTACCAGAGAAGAAAGTAACGGGGGTGATTAATTAAAATTTGGTGATTAGTTGTTCACAGTCTGTATGTATAACATTTTGTGTTTATTAGAACTGTTGAGATCACATAGTTTATGGTTACACACAAGATGACGACTCTGCAGTATATCACACAGTGTTATGAAACATTGATCGACCTCATCGTTCTACAGGTTACTACTTAAATCTCCCAATTTCCCCAAAAATATTGTTTGTACTTTGACAAGCTCTCCATTGCAATGTACGTTAACCTTTGACTTTGTTAAATAGTTTCCAAAAGAACTGTTACCTTAATTTTATATCCCCTCTTAGTAAAGTTTTGTTGACAAGGTTTACTAATTTAGATTATTTCTTTGATTGCAGGATGCTGATAGTGTTGTAAGACTTGGATTCAAAATGGAGGAAATGGTGTTTAATTTAGCAGATACGCATTTTTTTTTCAATGATATAGAAGTAAGTCATTTCGTTCCTTTTTTTAAAAATATACCTATCTAAATAGATAAGCTATACATCAAGTGGTATGATTATTGCATCCTGATATGTACTAGCTTTTTCTTATTTTATGTCGCAAATATTTTCCTTTATATATATATATATATATATATATATATATATATATATATATATATATATATATATATATATATATATATATATATATATATATATATATATATATATAGTATTGAATACATATGGTATATAAAAATAAAGCAAATACCTGAAAATGTGCAATCCATGTTCTGCACAGTCATATTCTAAGTCAGGGAGTGACAGTCAATTCTCTAGTATAACCTAAAATGAGAAGTAAGTAACTTTTAATTCAAAAGATTTTAAGTAAAACATAGACAAACGATAAATACCTATAGCTTGATATCAAAGCAATGGTCAACTATATATATTTATAAGGTCAAAGCAATTGAGATCAGCCATAGCGTAATTTTAAGATCAAAAGCATGTAACCGCACCGTGAATAAATATTTGACATAAGTTGTGAAAAACTATATCAAAAGTTTGAGTGATAATGTATTCATAACAGCATCAATATAAAAACTCTAAAGTCTGAATGCAAAACGTTTTTAAAAAAGACCAGTGTAGTATTAATAATGTTCGGAAAAATGTTAATTAATTTTAGTAATCAGTTTGTTACAAATAAGAGTAAGTAAGATTAGATGTTTGAGTTTGTTAATGTAAAAAAAATGTTGAATTATGAATAATTTATGAAAAGTGTATGTATTTCTACACAGACTTTAAAGAATTTGGTTAAGATTGGTACAAAAGGGTTAGAGTATTGGAATTAATTAGATTTAAAAATACCGCTGAAAAGGAAGATACTTTTGACTTAGGTAATTCCATTTAACATTTAATAATTAATATTTGGAAGGAAATGATTGTTTTTGAATCATTTTGTGAATCTGACATGGGATTGGAACTTATCTAAATCAAGTGGTTAAAAATATTTTAAAACGCTAATTGGCAAGTTTGATTGGTAGTAATAGAAAACAAATGGAAATATCCTGAAAATAATAGGAAGAACGAAGGTGGACATCGAAGAAGTAAGAGGTTTTTAAACCTAGGCTGTTAGCAACAACGACAAATAGTGAATTTTAGGCCATGTGCCCCGAAATTTAAATAAAAAGTGATAATTGAGACAGAAGCCTGAGATCAGATGCATAGTGAATGCACTAGAAGTCCACAGAACCAGTGAAAATATCAATTTTACATCCATCCAAACCAACGCCACATCAAATCCAGGTAGTAAATCATAAAAAACTTAATACATTTCAGTTGAATGCAAAAAAGAAGTGACAAATAACCTCAAACAGATCCATCCAGGAGCAATAAAAGTAAAATTAGTCCTTGAATGAAGTAAGTAACCTTAGATAAAGGAAAAATCCAAAGTGAAACCAAGTAGCAAGTAAAAGAGCCGCTAGATCGAGCTACAGACAACCTTGGGTAACATGAATTAAATAAATTCATCCATTAAAAACAAATGTATATCTATGGAAACCTAAAAATCCAGAACCGAGGTCGCTATGACAACCGTTTTAAATATAACCAATTGAGTGGGAATTTCTAACATAACCAATTGAGTGGGAATTTCAACAAAGCCGCGTGTAATTATAATAACCATCATTTTTCAGTAAATTATAAGCTCAAAAGAGATTTTAATAGTTAAAACTGTAAGGGGAATAAACTATATTAAACAGTGTAATTCGTGTCAAAGAATTTTCATTATAATCCTAAAATAAAATAATCCCTGTAGAGAGAGTCAGTTATTACAGCTGTGGCAAAGATAAACTAAAAAATAAAGGTAAATTTTTATTTTTCATAATATAAATGAACAAAGTTGTACATTAATAGGAATATGCATTATAGTTCCATTGACTAACAAAAGGGGCCCAATATTTAAATCTAAAAACTATACATAAAATATTACTACATATTATCATTTATTTAAAAGGATAAAATAAACATCTGAATACATTCTATACACTTGAAAATACAAAAATCAACAATATACATCTTTTATATAAACATATATATATATAAATTACACACCATCATATACAATAATTAGCGCCCAAAACGTGGAACAACTACAAAATAAATTAAACAAACCCTTCGTTACAATTATATATATATATATATATATATATATATATATATATATATATATATATATATATATATATATATATATGCTGTCATGATGAACGGTCAGTAGAAATATCTCAGGAACTAGTTGGATTTGAAATCTGAAATTTTGCCATATCTTTGTGTGATCTACATAACTAAACTATCAATACTCGTGTGTTACTTTCGGTTATACAGGAAGTCGCCATTAACTTTGCTGTTTTCAACGGAACAGCCTTGATATTATTGCATTTTTGGATTATACACTAATTTTAAGAGAATTTATATGAAGTTCCACATGTTTAATTTTTGTAATTTCTCCGTTATTGACAGTTTTGCAGAAATTTTTACAGATGGAAGTAAATTTTTAAAATTCAATATCAGGCAAAATGCTTTAGAAAAAAATTAAAATTTTGTGTGTGTGAGTTGGTATAAAGGGTCTTACAAGGACAACTGTCCATAGTACAGCGGCGTTGCGAGGACATTTTTTCTTGTGAGGACTTATGTTAGGTCCTCGTTTCGTTCTCGCCATTATCATGGGTAGTGTGAATCTCCAGCATCCTAAATATACAAAGTTTTCATAAAACCACTTTGTCCTCGCATTAACCGTCTAATACGGGTGCGTTAGTTCTAACAACTTCCTCCAAACACACTACAAGAAGTTGTATATTTTGCATGTTTGAATTTTTATGTTTGATGCGAGAACCTTGCATACACACTTGTATCTGAACTGATCGTTGGTGTGTGCGTATGATAGCAATTTTTTGTTTGCCTTATTTCCAGGAAAAAAAGTCTGGTCTGTGATGGCCACGACTGTTATTGGATTCCACTTTATACATTGCTAGTGAGCGCATGAATCTCCCTTTCGGCATGGATCTACCTTTGCGCATGGCTCTACCTTTTCGCATGGGTCTACCTTTCCGCATGAATCCACCTTTGCAAAGGATCCACATTTTCGCATGAATCTACCTTTCCGCATGGATCCACTTTTGCGAAAGGATCTACCTTTGCACATGAATCTACCTTTGCACATGGAACTACCTTTGCGCATGGAACTACTTTTGTGCATGGATCTACCTTTGCACATGAATCAGCCTTTTGACATGGATCTCCATTTCCGCATGGATCAACCCTTTTGCATGGATCTACCTTCACGTGACACACTTGCTGCGTTAATATTTCTTCTACAATATGTATTAAATATATTATTGTACATTACCGTGACGCACTTGCTGCGTCAATATTTCTTCCATGATACGTATTACTTATATTATTGTGCATTACTGTGACACATTTGCTGCGACAATATATGTTATTTTTAAATCCCTTCCCCCCCTCCATCGGTTTGGTGGTAAGAGAGGAGACAACCCCCATTTCTACCTCCATGGGTTCTCCAGTTGCCTGAAGATCGAGAGTATTATTACCCATCTCGTTTGGGTCATGTCCATGTTCTGATCCTACGAGCAGCTGGGGAAAATTGTGGTTAACCTCCATGGAGGATCCCTTCATTCCATGGAGAGGCATTTATACACAGGGAGGTCGCCCCGTTTCCCTGGGGAGGATTTAGTTAGGGGCAGAATTACCAAACTGCCAATGCCCGGCCATATCGGCCAAAAGCATCATCTCTTCGGCACCAACCCGCCAACGACCTTGCGATGTGCGTTTTTATAGAGGTCTCTCCTCGCAATGCCGGCCGGTTAAGGCAAGTATTCCCGGCCCTCCTATGTCATGACTAGGTAGGGTTACGGTATTACATCCCTCCTCCTTTCTCAGCCGGGCTTGGGACCGTCCATTTTTCATAAGAAAGATTAACAATGTAAAAAAATATTTTTGAATTGTCTCGATGCTTCGAGCCGGTATGCCAAACATTCATCTTTTGGCTGATTTTCATAAAGAAAAATTCGCTAATGAGAGGTCACGATGAAAAGCTTTTGAAACAATTTCTTCAGATGAGCGCGAATTTGGGTCCTTAGAAGCCAAAACCAAGGCCCGTTAAAATTTTTATATGTTCATAAATATATACATATACATATATATATATATATATATATATATATATATATATATATATATATATATATATATATATATATATATATATATATATATATATATATATATATATATATATATATATATATATATATATATATATTTGTGTGTGTGTGTGTGTGTGTGTGTGTTCGATTCAATCAAACTTGGCAAAAATCTTGTTTGGGTGAAAACCGAGGTCCAGTTTGTTAACAAGTTTTTCCTGTGGAAAATCGGCAAAAACTTATCGAAAACACTATATTTTTGCAAGTATCAGTAGTAACTGGAATGAGACTTTACACGTGGCTAAAATAGTGCAAATAAACCTATGTTGTGAATTTTAAGTAATTGGTAACACAATATTTAGAGTTTTTTCCAAATTAAAAATAAAATGCTAAGACATACGTTGAGACAACCTAGTGGTTAAATTTCAATGCCTGATAGACAGAGTAGTTAACTGCCACACGTGGATTGATTCATACAACAAGTATAAACCATACATCAACGGTAACCAAACTAAATATATACCAGGAATAAAACATACTACTCGAACCAACAATCGTGAAATCTCGGCTGCATGGAAAATGAACATAAGACGTCATATAAGACCGAAACAGTAGTGGGATGTGTTTCAATGGTAGTTCCACTAATTCTGTAATAATTTGTTATGTATACTTTGAATATAATATCCCAGGCATGAAGCCGATCTAATGTATCATATAAACAAAATGTTAGTTGACATATATCTAGATGACTGAGAGGCATAGCGCTTGCCTCATAAGCAGAAGGTTATGCGATTGAATCCAGCTTGATGAATGTTTCTTTATATTTTATTTTTTTACTTAGAGAAACAATAGTGCACAGATTTCATACGTTTTGAACAAGATCTCATTTTTGTTTAAAAATTATAATTTTGTTATTGTTGATATTGAAAAAACCGGTTTGATTAGGTTGAGTAAAACGAAATCATACTGGCGATTAATGAGAAAAAATAACTGCTACGTTTATAATTTGGCAAATCTTCTGTATAACTTTAATGAAATTTGTAATACAAGTTTCTTTTAAAGAGACTTACACTATCTACAGAGATAGCAAAATGTAGTTCTTTAGCTTCATAGAAAATTGAGTTTTGGGCATTTTTCTCAAAAGGAGTTAGAACGCAAGATTTTTTTGATAATAGACAGATATCGATGGTAACACTTTCAAAAGAATTCTCCAAATGTGCACGTACTAGGACCTTTAAAATCGATCTTCAAGGTCTGTGTAAGTTGAAAGTATTAACTTTACTAATATGTTGTATAATAATAGTGTACAATTCTTATGAAAATTCGCTACTATAACGCACTTGCAGCGTCCCGAAATTTTTGAGTTTTTTAGGATCTTATGATGAATGTTTCGGTTAAAAAGGTTAGCTAAAATGTATGCATATATATATATATATATATATATATATATATATATATATATATATATATTTATATATATATTATATATATATATATATATATATATATATATATATATATATATATATATATATATATATATATATATATACATATATATATATATATATATATATATATATATATATATATATATATATATATATATATATATATATATCACAAAATAAAGGGTATTAAATGCGAAAAAGTCTGGACTCAGCAAGTACGTTATAGTAATGAAAAATCTCTCAAATATGAAAAATCCTCGATAAGTAAAAGAAGTTTATCTCCGAAAACAATACATTTTGGTTGATGACATTCCGTATGCACGTTGCTTTTATAAAGTTTTTAGTGAATTTTCATTAAGAAAATGTATCCAACCGATAACTCAAAAAATACTTCACCAATCGAAACCAAATCTGGCAATTCCCTTCATTTTGTTAATAGCTTCGATGAGTTCATTAGACAGTTTTGACACTCAAATACTTTTAGAAAAAAATTGAAAAAACTGCTTGAACACGCAATATCTTTTTAATTACTAGAAATATTAAACTAAAACTTGACAAGCATGCACACATTGTGCAAGTGGTCCTACCTACCAAATTTGAACTCGATTGGTTATGTACTACTTGAGTTATGACTAAATAAAAAATCAATAATCTACGATATGACCTGAAATTACCTCTAAATAGATTCAGATAATGTTAAACAAGGTCAGACAGATAAATCAGGGTTCCGCTGCCATTGCAAATAAATGTCCAAATTAAGCTCTAAACGGGTAGGCTACGAAAGTATGTCACAATAAGCAATCTGCAGGGTTGCCATTTGCGACAACTGTCATCTGAATCTCAAGATAGAAAAATGTTAATACATAAAAATTTCAATGAAAGTGATTCAATTTGTTTAAAAGCAATCTAGAACTACGTTTTATTATGTATCAATATTAAGCGTCCTATTTTCACGGTATTTAAAATCCATCTCCATCTCTCTAGTTTAATCTGACAACACCACTATTTGTCATTTGTTAACTGACAGGAGTCATGAGAGAAACGTGTACGTTCTGCGCATAACCTCGCAATCGACTCTGTTAATACCTTAGAATCTCGTAATATAAAACAACTACCTAGAATACAAATAGTAGGTAAATAATGACCCAACTTTTAATTTTAACATAACTTTAACAAATACCTTCCACTGTGACTGTATATTATGATTCTAACATCCAATCAAACAAATAAGAAAGTGGTTGTGTACATCAGATTCAGGTTCTTAATTAATGTGCGTAGGTACTGTATGAAACAACATTATTTCAAGAAGAAATATACATACCGCAAACTACTATAAGTATAATACCTAGGGTACCTAGGTACTTACGGTTTTCTTTAATCTTAGCTTTTACTATTTATAGAACATTTGAAGTAAATGAAACTACATAATATCATAAAGCAGTTTAAATGACATATATCATATGTACAGTGTAAATTATTAAAATTTTAATTTCAAAATTTTGTATTGTTTATACTTATTTCATTTTCAAACAGTATGGATACAGTAATAGTAAATAAGCGTTGAAAAAACTTTGGGTGCAGCAAATGCGTTATGGCAACGATTTTTTTTAAATATTTTAAATAATGATAACCCAATTTCCTATCAAACTAGAATCTTCAGTTTTGATACATAGTAAAACCCATAAAGGCAGCGTGGGTACTAGATTTGAAAAATAACTACAACTTTTGTTTCAAAAACCTTCTTTGCTATTTTGTTTGCAGAAACTGGTTCGATTGAGTTGACTAAAATAGATCAGCCAAGCGATTAATAAGGAAACATAGCTGCCCCATTTATAATTTGGCAAGTAGTTTCCTTTTGGAAATAAAAATTAAATTTTCGGTAAATTTGCAGTTTAGCACACAGGGAATTCTGAGATTTTTTTTCCAGAAACATGCTTAGCACCCTTTCTGGATGCACATCCCACAAAAAAGTTACTTGACCAGGAGTTAATAGGGGTGCTGGGCGGGAAGGAAGATAAAAAGGAAATGTGAGCGGGAAGTTCGAAAAAACCAGCTTAGTTGGACCTCTATAAGCTTCCTTTTACCCATTTTGCAGCTATACTTCCTTAAAATCCTGTTTACTTCCCCCAGAACCCTTATCCACTGCAGGTCCCACAACTTTCTTGGGGTTGTTCCAAAGAAATGTTTCTTCTTTATATTGTTCTTGTTTATGCATTAAGGGTGGTTGTAGGCATGTAGAAGGGGGAGGAGAACCCCTGTAACGAAGCCGCGAACCAATATTTTCAATTTATGTTTAAATTGTTGTGTAATTTCATTTGTTCAAAATATTTTTCCAAAAATGAATTTGAGGTTGCCTATTTATCAGTCTCACAT
This sequence comes from Tillus elongatus, assembly GCA_964006375.1. Classification (NCBI taxonomy): domain Eukaryota; kingdom Metazoa; phylum Arthropoda; class Insecta; order Coleoptera; family Cleridae; genus Tillus; species Tillus elongatus. The sequence continues at coordinate 82,843,728 of OZ023264.1, forward strand.
AGAGAGCTACAATATTTTATCATTTGAAAAAAGTATGGATACAGCAACAGTAAATAAGTGAGGAAAAGAGTCTGGGTGCAGCAAGTATGTTGTGGTAGAGAATTTTCGTAAAAAGATTTCAAATCCGATAACTCAATTTCTCAATCTTGAGCCATAGTAAAACCTATGTAAAAAACCTTTTTTGTTGTCTTGTTTGCAAAAACTAGTTCGATTGGGTTGACTAAAACAAAACCATCCAAGCAATTAATAAGGAAAAATACCTGTCATTGATAATTTGGCAGGTATATTCCCCTTGTAAATAATAATTTTTTTTTCTGGAAGGAAAACTTTTGTAACTTTAATGAAATTTGTACCCAATTTTTTTAAAACGACTTGCAGTATTCACATATATGTACCAAATTTTAATTTTCTAGCTCCATAGAAAATAGAAATTTCTTCAAGTAATCGCTTACTGGGACCTCTAAAGCCAATCTCCAAGATCCATTTAAATTTAAAGAATTAGTTTTAATAATATACCTTACTAATAGTTGTGCAATTCTTATGAAAATTCACTACTATAATGCACTTGCTGCGTCCTGAAAATTTTTATTATATATAAAAAAATTATAAAGTTTTTAGAGCATTTTTTTTTACTTTTTGAACTTATTGCACCAAAAAAACTTAATCTTCGTCTGTAATATGCAATACATTTTGTTAATCATATATATTATTTTGGTATTGTGACCATCATGCTATATGCTATATATGAGCGACTTGGGTGCCAAATTTGGTTAAAATATCTTTGCCATTTTTGAAGATACAAACATGTTCTGAAGGAAACACCCAACATTTTCCTGAAAAGACTGTCGGATTTTCTCAGTGACGCCTGATATGGATTTTAGAATGCCTAGTTCATGCTCATTTGAAAAAACATTGAGTTTTTGTACTATCCTATCTGATAAAGAAGGAAAAAGCGTAACTCGTCTTTTTTGGATTCCCACCACTCATCTTTTTTTTTTTTTTTTTTTTTTTAATTTTAACAACACACCACGAGGGCTTACAGCCTAAATACTATCGTACCGTGGGTGTTGACAAGGAGGAAAGAGGCAACTTGTTAATTCTGGACTTGAAGGTTTGGAGGTTCGGAGCAGAAGGAAAAACATGTGCCGGCAAGGAATTCCACAACTTGGAAGTCCTCGGGACAAAAGAGCGGGCATAACAAGATGTTCTATGTCTGGTGACCTGGACAGTAAAAGGGTGCATTCGCTCTGTTCCCCTGGTAGATCTGTTGGGGGCAGCAGGTGGGGGAACTATGGAGGAAAGCTCCTCTGAGCAGTGCCCGTGCAGATATCTATAAAAGAGAGAGAGGTCACCAACGGCACGTCGGTGGGCAAGGGATGGCAGCCTTTGGGTGAGGGTAGGGTCACCGATGAGACGTATAGCTCTCTTTTGAATGGAGTCCAGGATAGCGAGTGTAGAAGCGGCAGCTGCACCTCAGATGTGGGAGCAGTTTAATAGATAGCAAACTCAAAGTATGTCTGGATCAGAGTAGAGTTCTAGATGCACGCCAAAGATGCATAAAAATATGTTGGCTAATAATTCTGCTACCACAGCCTTTTCTTGACTCGAAATTTCAAATACTTTTGGCTAGTTACTAAAATAATATGTAGCTACAAGCATGTAGCGATTCTTCGCCTCTCTTCTTGGAAAAGGAGCAGCTATTTCGATCTTGATTAGTTTCAGTAGAGCTCCTGCATTTTTCTCAGCGGCCCTTTGGTTTCTGTTATGGGATCGTTACTAGATATACAGTATTTGTCGGTTATGCACCGTTCCTTAACATCAGTTACAAAAGCGTTTTCCGACATTTTCCAAAGTTTTCTTTACATCCAAACACTTCCATCTAATTTGCAATGGATTTTCCCAGCGACTCCTTTTATTCCTGTCTGCAGAAGGACTGTTTCCTTTTCGATGCATATATGACTTTCTAATCCCCAATATTTAGTTTAAAGACTGTCATCCAAACAGGCTTCCATCTACTTTGCAATGGATTTTCCCCCTTTTATTCCTGGATGTAGAAGGACTGTTTCCTTGACCATACAGGTTTGACTTTCTAGTCCCCAATATTTTGTTTGAAAACTGTCATCCAACTGAACCCAGTAAATTTTGGATGCAACATCATCACTGAGTTCGGACCAAGGCGGTCTTCTAAAGCAAACTTTCTTTCACGTAAAGATTGGCTGTATATCTGGCACATCTGTTTGGTCTTCGATTATGCTCTGTGGATCCTAATACTTATATAGTTGCCTTTCTGCACGCTTAGATATATAACCTGTATTTCTTTTGAGCGGAAATACAATGTTAACACTTACATGGAGAATATCTTCTCGACGGGGTATTCGCGTGCTGTCATCCAGAGTGGTTTTCAGTCATTAAATTGTACTATTGAATGCATTGAGTATACATCGTTCTCTAACCTTCCTGGTTTTGAACTGGGAGGGGGGGGGGGTGTTTGTGGTGTAGGTGGGATTTTTGACCATATATTAATTGTGAAATGCCCTAGAATCATAACGATGACTATAAGATCTTTTTTGCTTTCGATGTGACATTCCTAAAAAAAGGCTTGAAAATTCTCTTTGTCACCTTTTTTCTGCAATAAAATGTCACCAATGCGAAAAAATTTTGCATCTGTCTTTTTTTATAAATTGTAAACTTGGCTGAAGATAGCACCGGAAGTTATTTGTATATATACAAGAGAATATTGTCATTGATATATTTATTTGGTCAAAATTTACTAGAAAAACTACCTACTACATTATAGACTACTCTATCTGGTATGTGCACATAAAGAGTAAAGGTAGTGCTCTTACGATATCTAGATATAAATAAAAATAAGGAATGCCACCAATTGTAAAAGTATTGTAGTTACTTTGTTCGATAAAAAGCAGCAGGCAGTCTACTCTTTAATTAAAAAAGATGTTAATTATTTCTGCGAAAATAACAATTTGTAGGGATTTCGTTAAATGAAAAACAAATTTTAATTTTAATAAATATTAATAAACAGTAAGAATTTTAATCTGGCTGATTAGAGTATCTTGTGTGTGAAATTTATACTTGTAAAAACTCAATTTTTTGTCTGTAAACTAATATTAAGTTTACGTAAGATAGCAAAATTGAAAACTTGGGGCTCATTTCACTTTAACATTTATTTAGAGAGATTGATAATACAAAAGAAAAGAGAAATTATTGAAATACCCTCATCATTTGTGAAAGGTAATGGTCAGTTCTTTTTTTTAAATTATTTGTCATTAAATCTAGAGAAAGGGGTTTATAAACACTCACTATAGGGTGAAATTATGTTAAGTTAAAACAATTACATTATCAAAGATATATGACCACATTCTTTTCTAGTTACTAATGTTAGTTATATGAAATTAAAACTAAACTCTTATCTGAATTTGCTAGAATCATATTTCAAACTAGTGGAGAAATTAATCAATGAACAGAAAACAAAGAAAATGTTAGTGGAATGAACGACTTTTAGAAGAGAGAAAGCCGAAAAAAGCTTTGCTTGCTTACCATTTGAACCACGAATCACGACGGGTCTAGATAGCATTTTTTTTAAATCCAATTTGCAACTAACATTTTCGACAAAAAAAACTTTAAAAAACTCGCTAGGTAACCCAAAAGACAAACTCGCTAGGTAACCCAAAAGACAAGGATAGTACCGCTATAAGATATTGGGAATTTACTAAATAAGTTGTAAAGATTGTGACCTTAAATACACCGGACAAACAAAAAGATCAATTGAAATTAGGTTTAATGAACATTTAGCACAATTAAGATATGGTACTATAGGTATATCTTAGACAACCGGGACAGCTAAACGCCTTCGAAAGTATTTATATTGCTAAATATAGTAATAATAAAAAGTGTGTGAACTTGACTTTGCCACCTATGGTGAGTCTGTTGATAGATCACTTCACAAGAAAGACTGGCAGAAGCAGGTCCGATAGATAATAAAATAAAAATAGTTCGGGTATTTCCGCCAAACGAAATATGTTAATTTTTATGTTGTTGGACCACCCTCAATCATTATGGTCCAACTACTTGCGCAAGAATATAAGCAGAGTTGTAGATGTAAGATATTTATAATTATTTATCCTAACTTGACGCTAACTTGGTTAGTTAAACGATCGTCTGGTTTTTTTAATGTGTTGCGGTTATTTAGGTTCTGTAAGTGTACTTATCAGTAATTGTGATATTAAAAATTTGGATATTACTTGTCTTGTAAAAAGCGTCATTCTCAGGTAGATGGCGCTAGTCAGGTACTACTTTTACACTGAATGTGAAACATCATGTTGTCAATAAATCTCGAACAGTTTTTTTTTTCCTATTTAAACCGCAGTACACAGCGGAAAGAACGCTACAATCAGTTGTCTGCACTTTTAGCATTGGAAATGCTTTTCGGCACTCATCATTGCCGTTGAAGCTAATTTCATCATATTTGCAAGGCAGAACTCCAAGAGTTAAGTTGTCAAATGATGCCGTCAGTGAAGCAATGCCTATAAACTTGCCAGTTCTGCAGGGTTCTGTTTTGGGCCCACTGCTTTACATGGTGCATTCAAATGACCTGTCACTCTTTCTTAAATTGATTAATAATATAACTACTACTTGTTATATGGACGATACTAGTGTTCTAATTAAATCAAAAACCTTTGACCAAATGATTGGTACCGCTGATTTGGTGCATAATAGGATAGTTTTATGGGCTGATAAAAATAAACTAGATTTGAATACAGACAAAACTGTGAGACTAGTCAGGACGTTCAGCAAGTATTTATAATTTACTAGATGATTTTTCCATGAGTGTAAAGATGGAACTTAACAGTCGTCTTCGTTTTGTAAATAATTCGTATAAACTCAGTGTCCAGCCTAACCAAAGCAGTTTTTTGTCAAAAATTCTCTATCTCGGAAAACAGTAACATTATTTCAATGGCATCATGCACAGATTTCTACTTAATAGAGAAGAGACCATTCCATACAACAATTTTAAGTCTTTGGGTTAATGGAAATATAGATATTGGCATTTAGTAGTTTAAATTTGTAATAAAATTTTAGGCTCTTCCACAGAGAAGACTAGCAATTTTTGTTTGGTAAACGAAATTTTGTTAAAAGTTATAGGCCACAGGAAAGGAAGTTCGGGTCGAAAAGTACTAAAATAATTCATGTAGCAAAAACATAGGAAAAAAAATCGGGAAGCAGCAAATGGAGTATGGTAGCGAATATTTTCAATGCGCTGTAACTTCCGGTTGAACCTGAAGTGACATTAACTTTGTCCCTATAAATATTATTGCATTTTTAAATTCTACGTAAAATTCTGAAACCGCTGCATTTTGAATCGTTTTCCTTTTTTTTTTTCGAAATATTTAATTTTTTCAAAAAAAAATTGACATGTGGAGTGACTAACTCAAATGTTATTATTACCAATAATTCTACGTTGAAAAGTTTATTGTTTGTAAGTACGTTAACAACGGGGTGCCCTATCAGAAGCCATTAATAGAATTCTGAAATGTTATACAGGGTGTCTGGTATTTCCGTTCACTTTTTGGTCACTTTAAATGCCAATAACTCTCTTATTTAAAATCGAATGACCATAATATTTTTATGGAATTTTATTCTATATTGATATGTTATAGCATACCCTATAGTTTTAATGAATATTCACCTTCAATTTTTGGACATTTTTACGCCAAACACCTACATCATAAAAATAAACAAAACTAAAGTAACTGTTCAAAATGTCGCACATGTTGTTCATGACACATAATAATTCTTCTTCGGACATCTTTAGTCGTTGACCTTTGAATTTTTTCTTGTGACAGCTGTGAAAAGGCTAGTCGTATTTCCTGCTCAATAGATCCCTCGAGTTGCATGATGTTTGGTACACTTTACTCTTCATAACACTCCAAAGATAGAAGTCGAGAGGTGTTGGTTCGGGTGATCTTGGAGGCCATTCCCATCGTCCATCTCTCCGAATCCATCTGTCATCAAAGAACAGACTCAATTTTTTGGTTATAATCCTAGCACAATGTGCCGGAGCACCATTCAATTGGTACCAGCAAGAAAATCTCTTGTTCAGTGGCAGTTCATCCAATAAATTGCTTATTTTGAATTCAGTGTGGCGAGATATTTTTCCTAAGACGAGTTTTCGTTGTAAATACAGAATGATATTTTATTTTTCGTCGATAAACCAAAAACGTGTTGATGATTAGTTTCCAAAACTAGATGGGGATTTTGGTTTGACCAAAAGTGATTGTTTCTGGAATTGACTATGCCATCCGTTGAAAACTTGGCTTTGCCTTTCCAAATAGTTATTTTCAGAAGACGGTTGTCATCATCAAGTCTGCCCATTAACTGCGTACAAAACAGTTCTCTTATTTGGAAATCATCCACTGGACTGATGTATATGAAATTCCACTTGCAGCTTCTACTCCTTTGATAGACCCTTGAGGATCTGCATTGAAATACCCCAAAACGTTAATTTTATTTTCTTAATTACCTGTCACCGGTTTCTGCTTCAACTTTAACCTTGCCATGATTAATAAATGTCTTCTCTATCTTTCAAAACTTGAGTTTGGTGAGAGGATTTGAATGAGGATAGCTCTCATTAAAAGTTCTCACAGTTCCTTCCAAAATTTTGCCACATATAAAACATATTTTGAATATCACGATTTTATTATTATCAACCATAATAAGACAATTAACTATCTGTCAGTTAACATTTACAGTATTTGTCAAGGATGAATTTTAAAACCATAACATATTAAGAATATCATGATTAGTGTAAGTATTATTATCAGTCATGATAAGACAATTAACTATCTGTCAGTTTACAGTATTTGTCAAATATGAAATTTAAGACCATCCAAAGCACATTTGCGACAATACACACAAGTTGAATAAGAGTTTTTCACATTTTTTGTAATATCTCTGTAAATGTTAATTTTAGCTATATTCTATGCTATAACATATCAATAGAGAATAAAATTCCACCTCGAATGGTCTGAAAATATTATGGTCATTCGATTTGAAATAGTGCTACAAATTGAATCATAACTTCCACATAGCTGTGATAATTTATTATTATACGCAAAAACAATTTGAAGCGTTCCTTTGTCGGGTGCTAACTCAATACCAAATTTGAAGATGATATCTCAACTCGTTCGAAAGTTATTGCGCCTAATGACAGACAGACAAAAAAAATTCATTCCAGAATCAAGTTTTCTCTATGTTTTGAGACTGTACACCGTTTTAGCAAAAAAATATTGAAATTTTTGTCAACAATATTCCACCCCCACACATTCAACCCCTAATTTATTTTCAGCACAAAATACCATATGTATGATGAAATTAAAAGTTTTCTAATAAATAACCCTCGGATTTTAACGAAAAAATGACAATTTTTACCGAATTACCCCCTATTCATCCCCTACCAGCTAAAGTGATTGTACCCAAAAACAATCCGAACCGTTCATTTGTCAATTGCTAACTGTATACCAAATTTGAAGACGATGTCTCAATTCGTTCTAAGGTTATCGTGGCTACAAACAGACATACAGACCGACAGGCAAAAAAAATATTGTTCCCAAATCAAGTTTTCTATATGTTTTGATACTTTTTACGACGTTTAGGCGAAAATTTTTTGTCGCCGATGCGACACGTTATGAAGATGTGGAAGTAATAAGAAAGTTATTGGTATTTAAAGTGACAAAAAAGTGAACGGAAATACTAGACACCCTGTATAACATTTTATAATACTATTAATGGCTTCTGATAGGACACTCCTTTGTTAACATATTTACTGAGAATAAACTTTTCAACGTTACAATTATTGGTAATAATGACATTTTAGATAGTCGCTACATCTGTCAAATTTTTTTGAAAAAAATGGAATATCAAAAACAATTAAAAATAAGAAAAAGATTCAAAATGCAACAGCTTCAGAATTTTCATCAGAATTTAAAAGTGCAATAATATTTATAGTTTCATTAAAAAAAAAAGTTAATGTTACCTCCGGGTCAACCGGAAGTCACAGCACATTGAAAATATTATAGAGAAATAGATCGCGTCCTATTATAGCTGCAATCAAAATTTCAGAGTGATGTCGTTTCTATTTCCATATAAACCTCTAATGAATGTGCAAGACGAATCACCCTGTATATATAAATTCAAACGGACCTTGGTTTCGGGTTTTAGGGGTCCAAATTAGCGCTGGTTTGAAAAAAAATTTGCAAAGTGTCACCATCGATACCTCTCTATTGGCGAATTTTTCTAAATAAAAATTCACTAATAAAACATACTATATTTAATATTATAAATCTGTGGTTATGTTGCTTGTCATAGGGGATTGTCTTCTAAAAACATAACAAATGCAAATATAAGTATGTTCTTATATTTATTTTCTTGACTACTATACTTTTATGATGATAATTTAAAAAATAAAATTTTATATTTATCTTTTTCGACTTTAATTAACTAGTATTTGACTGCCCTTTTTTTAGGGCAATATTAATAATGAAATTTGTTACTAGAACGCACTTACTGCATCATGACTTAGTGTTTTTGTTATAACCAATGAATAATTAATTACATATTAATATTCAGGAATGTGACCAAGTCCATATAGACGACGTATCTTCTGACGATAATGGACAAGATTTGACAAATTACAACTTTAGTACTGATGGTTTTCATGCAACTGCAAATGGTAGTAACAACTTATGTTTAGCTTCTGGTGTTCGAGGTGGAGTTGATTGGATGAGAAAATTGGCATTTCGATATCGGAAAATTAAAGACATATATAATAACTACAGAAATAGGTGAGTACGAAAATTGCATTAACACTATGCCAACATATTTCCATGCTTTTATGTATCATTGTCCAGAAATATTCAATTTATCTTAAATGAAATACTATTATAGCATAAAATTCAATAACAAGCTATAATGTGCTCACTATGTGTGTGTGTATATATATATATATATACATATACATAGTTTATTGGGTTTGGTTTCGTGGAAACTTCTTTATAAACAAAAAATTAAAACAACAGTTGTGGATTTGACGACTTTTCGCCGCCCCTTCGGCGGCATCCTCAGATTTTTTTACACTTTGTTTTAAATAGAAAAAAAAGGACCACGAATATGGCATATTTGGATAGGACATAATTGTAACTTTATTGTTGTCTGTTGACATGCTCCATACCAATTGATTGGTCTTTATTTATGTAGCTGATGTACTTGACCTAATCAATCTCTATCTACCTATCTCTCTCTCTCTATATATATATATATATATATATATATATATATATATATATATATATATATATATATATATATATATATATATATATATACATATATATATATATATATATATATATATATATATATATATATATATATATATATATATAATATATATAGAGTTTGTAGGTGTTTTACCAGTCGTTGCTTATAAGGTGGTTGTTTTGTCTGGAATTGTAAGGAGTTAATTATTAAGTTTCGATGGAAGTAATTATTCTCACTGCACCACATACGTGTTGCTGAGAATCAATGTGCAGAGAATAGGCAATACATGTGAGTGACACAAAAACCCATATTCCTTTTTGTTTTATTTTGCATCGTGTTTGACAGTGGTATCTTTTACTGATAACATATTTAACTAAAGGTCTTCATACACGGAAATGAGTTCTGACCAGGTCACGTTAAAGCAAATAATTTAAGAGGTGGCTAACAGTAGGAGCGAATTAAAGCGTGCTATTGAAGCAAGTGAGGCAAGAATTTTGTTGGAGTTTGAAGCATATAAAAATCGGCTAAACATTTTGGAGCGCGAAAACAGTGAATTGCGTTGACAAATTGACAGCTTGCAAGATAATAATAGGAAAAATAATGTGGTTGTTTTCGGACTGGATTTGTTGCAGTTGTCTCCTGCGTCTGTTTGTGAGTCGCTGAATATCTTGTTGGATACGAAAATAGGAGAGGAGCATATTAATGATGTTTACCGCTTAGGACGGACAGATAAGTGCCCAATAAAGATTGAGTTTGTTTCCTTCCAGACAAAGAAACAGATTTTCAAGAAGCGCGGCAAATTGAAGGGGTCCAGCGTATTTTTGAGCGACGATCTGAACGAGAGGCAGCGAGAGGAGCAGCAGATTCTTCGCCAGTATTTGAGACAGATGAGAGAGAGGTCGACTGTGAAATGTTACATCTGCGGAAATAAATTGGTTAAAAACGGTACATACTACTCGCTAGAACAACTAGAGGCACAAGAATATCATGACGAAACATGCTGTGTCCCGAGGATAAACAATAGTGCCCCTGCAACACCATCTTCAACGCTCGATACCCGAGATATATTGGAGACTGCTCAAGAGAAATCCACAACCAGTAATAAGTTCGAGAGTAGGGTCAGGGAACCAGAAGATATACTGGGATCGTTAGACGGAGTAAGAAAGGTGCCTCAGTCGGGTAAGTACTCTTCTCCAAAGACTGCATTACCAAAGAATAAGGTCAAGTCAGAGAGGGTAAATGAAGGAACCAGGGACAGATTGAAGACGGGATCGCAGAAGTAGCCTCCTTGGGGCCAGGACGAGTGCAGGAATGGACCAAAAAAATTCGTGAATTTGGTGGAATTGTACTGCGGGAAAGGGACTGGGTAGTGTTATACGGTGAAACCACATTTATTGTTTTTGTTTTATCATTTTATACTGTGATAGTTACTTATGCATGTGTTTTAGATAAGTTTGATTTTAAATGGTGTTTATATTTTAACATAGGTTTGTATTATTCATGGATTTTATAGATTGATAACTGCCATTGCTGGTATACATGCATGTAGATTGATAACTGCCATTTATTGTATACACTTTTAGAATCATGAATTTCATGGAGATTTCTGATGATGCTCCTTCCAAAACGAGGGTTGCTGAGGATAGCACTCAGTGTAAAGATTTCCTAGTCTCTGGTCACGGTATTGGCTTTAGGATTTTTCACATGAATATTAGAAGTCTGGCAAAAAATTTCGACGAGCTAAGAGTTTTGCTTGCTGATTTGGGATGCGATTTTCATGTGGTGGTATTGAGTGAAACATGGCAGGTCGCGGATATAAGTTTGTTTTCTTTAGATGGGTATAAGTTGTTTTATAGTGGAGGACATTTCAACCAGAATGACGGGGTTGTTGTTTATGTTAAATGCGACTTAGCCTGCTCACACAATTTAGTGAAATTGGAGCAGTCAACTGCCATTGAAGTCATGCTTGAATACAACAGGACGAAAATTTTATTGACGGCTGCTTACCGTTCTCCTGCTACTGGTGCGGCTATATTTAATGAAGAACTACAAAAGTATTTGCAAACAGTTAAAAGGAGGTGGCAGATACATTTATTTTTGGGTGACCTTAATTTGGATATATTGTCAAATGATGGGAATGTCCATCACTACCTGGATATTTTTTCCTCGGGGGGCTACCTATCATTGATTGATGAGACGACAAGGAGCTGCAGAGACTCGAATACCTGCATCGATCACATGTTTATAAAATCAAATATTCGTCAGATGGAATATGTGCCGGTTGTATTAAAGTCAGGTATAACGGATCATTTCTCAACGATATTGCAAATACAATTTCCTGTGTATGAGTCGGGGGGTGATGAAATGAATTATAAGTATCATTTGGATGTTGAGAGATTGAAGAGAAGGCTGCGGTATCAAAGCTGGACACATGTTTATAACTGTGGGGATATCGAGGAAGCAGCTGAGATTTTCATGGAAAGTTTTCAAAAGATCATCGCTGAGTCCACAAGACGGTATATACCCAAAAAAAAAGGGGGAAAACAGAGTGGATTACCAGTGGTATAATACGATCGGTACAAACAAAGCATAGATTGTATAGGGAAGTGCAAAAGGATCCTGACAATGCTGAGTTGTTTAATGAGTATAAAAGATACCAAAATAAACTCAACGATTTAATTAGGACAACCAAGAGAAAATTCTATGGAGATTTGATAAGCAAGGCAGGAGACAGCTCCAAATGTCTATGGACAACAATTAACAGGATGAATAATGGACACAGAAACAAGAACATAGAGAGCATAAAAACCAAGGAAGGCAGGCTCCTGCAAGATCATCTTAGTATGGCGGACTATTTTAATGATTGCTTTTCCTCAATTGGTAAAAACCTTGCTGAAAGCATAAAGAGCTCTAGACATTTTAAAGACACACGGTTTTCACGTTCTATGGCTCTGTTTCCCACAGATGAATATGAGGTTAAAAGGATGATACTGCTCCTAAAGAACAAGAGAGCTCCTGGGCATGATGGTATACATTCAGAGGTCCTTAAAGAGGTTGTGGATCAAATCCTGACCCCACTTGTCTTTATATATAATAGATGTATTGAGGAGGCAACGTTTCCCAGGGTTTTCAAATTCGGCGTTGTGAAACCTTTTTATAAAGGCGAAGATTGCCTAGATGTGACGAATTATAGGCCGATTTCTTTGATTTCCAATGTTGCAAAGGTTTTGGAGATGATACTGAAAGAGCGACTAAACAGTTACCTGCGGAAATATAATCTCTTGTCTGATAAGCAATATGGTTTTTGTGAAAAAAAATCAACTCAGGATGCTGTAAACGATCTAACCTGCAGCATATATGATAGTCTTGACAAAGGCAATCATCCGTCATTATGCGTTTTTATAGATTTAAAAAAAGCTTTTGACACTGTCAGCCATGTGAAACTGCTGGAGGTTCTGGAAAGTATTGGCGTAAGAGGTAAACAACACAAATTGTTTAAGAGCTATATGACTGACAGATTTCAAGTAGTCAAGATAAAAGAGACAGTGAGTAGCCCTCAAAGAGTGGAGTTCGGTGTTCCTCAGAGAACAATTTTGGGTCCCTTGCTTTTTAATATATATATTAATGACCTCTTTAAATTGCGCTGTGTGGGCAAAGTAGTGGGGTACGCGGATGATACTGCTATTTTCTATACGGCAGACAGTTGGTGTTCTCTAAAAAAAACTAGTTGAGAGGGATCTTGAGGTGATTATGGCATGGTTTTCTGATAGATGGTTGACCGTGAACGTTTCAAAAACCGTGTTTGTCCCTTTCTCATCTTACGTCCGCTGTTTGCCCTCTTATGATGCGATCAGTGTTGGTAGTGATTTGGCAATACGAAAGGTGAACAAAGTATCATATCTGGGGCTAGATATAGATTGCCATATGAGATGGGATTTCCATATTCAAAGATTGATTAAAAAACTTAGGGTATTGCTGTACAAATTGAGATTTATTAAGGAAATGTTGGATAACAAACATCTGCGTATTGTATATCATGCATTGGTTGAGAGTGTTCTACGTTACTTGCTACTAGCCTGGGGCGGTGCCTGTGAGTCCCATCTCAGATTCCTCCAAAGTACCCAAAACCGTATTGTTAAGGTGATACATGGTAAAGATTATGCTTACCCTAGTGATCGTCTATACAAGGACACTTGCTTGATGAATATTAGGGAGCTATTTTACTTTACGGTTGCAAACACTCAGCATGCTCGGCGAGAGAGTCTTACAATAATAGAGCACTTACATTTTACTATACATAGCACACACTCTTTTAAAACGCAAAAGGTGAGGAAGGCAGTCGCGCAGAGATCGTTTGCTTACCTATGTGTAAGGGTTTATAATTCGGTGCCTCCTGAAATAAGAGAACACACTTCTTTGAATTTATTTAAGAAACGATTAAAGAGCTGGATTTTTCATACCCCTAGAAGTGTCATTCACTCTTTGTTTAGAAGAAATTGACGCGCTGGTTCCAGCATGAGTCTGTGGTTTTGTGTGTGTGAGGGCGTGTGTACGCCTGGAGGTGTGTGTGGTTAGTCGCGTGAGTGTCGATGTTTCTCTGCTTCTTTGTTTGTTTTTTTGAGTGGAGAGAGAACAGTGTGTTTAAACTGGGGACGGGCAGGTCGGAGTGGATATCGGTATTGAGGCATGTATACTGTGATTGAAGACTGGAAACTTAGTTTTTTTTTTTTTTTTTTAGATGTTGGTATTTTAAAGTGCATATATGCTTTTTTGTTTTTGTGTAGCAGATGCGTTACGATGTTTTTAATTAATGACTTCTTTGGAGGGAAGCATATGGTAGAAATGATAAAAAAATGTGTTTTTTGTGTAGTTTTGCTTTTGCTATACTGCCAACAAGTCTTTGACTTAGGCAGTTTTTTTCCTCTCCATTTGTTGGGGGAGAATTTTTGTTTGTTTGTGTAAAGTGTGCATTATTGTATTCAACTATACTGCCAACAAGTCTTTGACTTAGGCAGTTTTTTTTCTCTAGATTTATTGGGGGAGATATTTTTTGTGTGTGAATTTTTCATTATTGTATGTTTACTTGTATTTTCTCTATGGAGGGAAACCTTCTCAATAAATGTGTATTATTATTATTATTATTATATATATCTCTTTTAGAATGTTGCACTACACTGTAATGATCCTTAAATATACACTTTATTTGTTTGGTGTACTTTCTGTGATTTTTTATTTGGTTATGTGGACTGCAGTTTCGAACCTTCCTGGTTCATCATCAGCATGTTACTGACCCTGATCGTTCCTGTGTGATCTATTTCTAAATTTGTCGGTTGTGTCGATTGTATCGAGATTGAAAACACAGCCAATCAAACAACTGTAAACGGACCAATAGAAGCTGAACACACAGATGTCACATACAACTTTAGAAATAGAACACACAGGAACGATCAGGGTCAGTAACGTGCTGATGATGAACCATGAAGGTTCGAAACTGCAGTCCACGTAAACAAATAGAAAATCACAAAAAGTACAGCAAACAATATATATATATATATATATATATATATATATATATATATATATATATATATATATATACCTATATATATATATATATATATATATATATATATATATTATATATATATATATATATATATATATATATATATATATATTATATATATATATATATATATATATATATATATATATATATATATATATGAATTAGAGCTATTCTTGAAAAAGCGTCGTGACATTCAGGTTGTCTGTTTGACGGAACACTGGTTGGTCAAGACTGCACTGAAGCATGTAACTTTTGAAGACTTTGAAATTGGCAGTTACTTTACCCGCAATACAATTGAGCATGGCGGAGTGCTTACAATGGTAAGGAAGAATGTACAGTTTCAAAACATAGATAATTACTTAGAAACTTCATTGGAGAAGCACTATGAAATATGTGGTATTTATATCAAAATGATGAACTGTATAATCCTTACAGTATACAGGTCGCCAGTTGGTGATATTGACATCTTAATAGAAAAACTAGATAGTACACTGTTAAAGCTGACTAAAGTCTTTAAGGCAAACATAATCATCACAGGTGATTGGAATCAAGATTTTGGACACACGGATAATTCATCATCAAAAAAGAAACTCCTCAAAATGCTTCAGTCTTTTAATATTTCTCATTTATTTGAAGAACCAACACATTTTACAAGTACTAGTTCCAAATGCTTGGATAATATATTTACAGATATCTCAAAGCAGCACATAAAAACTGAAACACTAAATTTACACATCTCTGACCATCTTGGACAGGTGCTTACCTACAAAAAACAGGCTATCAGACAAAGTTTTACAGAAACACACAAAATATACTTTACTGAAGAAAACTTAAAACGGTTTGCGTGTCATATGTGTTCTGTTGACTGGGAGGCCTACTTTGTCAACAGTGATCCGCAGACAAATTTCTCCAGATTTCATGAGTTCTTCCTTATGTGCTACAACGAATATTTTCCCGAAAGAAAATCTAGGATAAAAACTCAAACACTAAAGGTAAACTGGTATACCAATGAATTGAAATGTCATAAAAACGGGCTGGATGCACTCTACACAATATGGTTGGTGAAAAGAGATAACGAGTCATTAATGGCATACCAAACCTACCGAGACTGCTATCGCGACAAAGTTCGAGCGGCAAAGGCTGAAGGGGTTGCCATGGCTATTCAGCAAGCGGAAGACAAGCAAAAAGCTGCATGGAAGATTATAAAGGGTGAAACATAAGAAAAACGTAAACAGTTACCTTCATTAACACCAGAAGCATGTAATAGTTATTTTGCTAATATAAGTAAAAATATTTTTCAACAAATAAACGGAAATAATATAGTACCACGAACATATATTAAGACCAAAGTTATTAATACAATGAATTCATTTTATCTGCGGGAGGTGACGTCGCTGGAGGTTTGGAGAGTGGTATGTGCCTTGAAAGCCAAAATAACGCCAGACTGTTATGGAATAAATGTAAAATTTTTAAAAACAGTTATTTACAGCATACTAGATCCAATAACAGCTTTAGTAAATGAATGTTTGCAGGCTGGCCTGTTTCCAGAGGAACTTAAGAAAGCAGACGTAAGTATGGCATATAAGGGTGGCAATGTTGCCTCTTTGGATAGCTTTAGACCTATTTCCATTTCGCCAGCACTTTCAAAAATATTTGAGTACGTAATAAAGCAACAGCTTGAAGAATATTTAGAAGCAAAAGGTTTTCTCAGTGAGGAGCTTCATGGCTTTCGAGGAGGTAAATCAACAGTCACTGCGCTGGTAAACACAACAAATAAATTAAGTGAGGCGCTGGACTCTGGCAATATGGCACAATGCATATATTGTGATTTACATAAGGCATTTGACACAGTATCACATGAGATATTACTAACCAAATTGGAACACTATGGCATTAGGGGTTTGCCACTGAGGCTCTTTAAGTCATACCTTACCAACCGATACCAAAGAGTGAAGCTAAATGAACAGTACTCGAGTTGGCAGACACAAACATGCGGTATACCTCAGGGTTCGCTGCTAGGGCCTCTCCTATTCATTATATACACAAATGATCTTCCAGAGAACGTTTCGTCTGATGCAGTTTCTCTCTATGCAGACGATACCTCATTTGTTAACATTGGCAGAAATGAAGCTGAACTAATGAGAGAAGAAATATCACAATGTCAGAAGCAGGAGAATGGTTTAGAAATAATAAACTGAAACTCAATGTAAACAAAACAAAAGTCTTGAATATCAGCTCCCACCAAACGCAACCAAGACAAAAACAATCTGTGAAATTTCTTGGTGTATATATACAATCAGATTTTCGCTGGTCAATGCACATTGAAAAGCTCAAGGTGACATTGGCGTCGTGTCTGTATCTGTTGAGGCGTCTGATGAACATCAGTAATTACCAGACAGTGTTGACAGCTTATCATGCATGTTTCCAAAGTAGGGCTACCTATGGTATCCTAATATGGGGGAGTAGCCCTGGAGTGTCTGAAATATTTCTGCAACAGAAAGCTGCAGTAAGAATAATCTGTTCTGTAGACAGCCGTACAAGTTGTAGAACCTTATTCACGAAGACAGGCATACTTACCATCTTTTCAGCATATATTTTGGAAAGTGTCTTATATACTTACCAACATCAAGAGGACTACAACCAAAACGGTGATTACCACGAATATGGTACCCGAGGCAGACAGAACATATCCATTCCTTATCATAGAATAAAAAGAGCTGAAACCGGGGTGAATTACTGGGGTGTCAAGTTCTTCAATAAAATCCCCCAGAATATAAGATCAAAACATAAGCGAGAATTTAGGAGAAATGTGAAAAACACTCTTATGAAGTATGCATTTTATTCTTTAAGTGAATACCTCAATATGGACATTGAGTGGATAGAGTAGAGCCACTAGAGACAACATAAGATGCCTTTTTTTTTATGTGTGTAAATTTGTTTCTTTTGTCTTTTGTATTTTTGTTTGTTTTTGATGTTTATTTCACAATTTTAGTTCTATAATGTTATATTTGGTATTTGTTTGACAAGGCTGTGTAATTTTTGCCAGAATAGATATTATTATTATTATTATTATATATATATATATATATATATATATATATATATATATATATATATATATATATATATATATATATATATATATATATATATATATATATATATATATATATATAGTAATAGCTGGACCATCGACAATTATGTCTATTCGTATTTTCCTAGACCATGTATACATGTGTATGGTCTAAAGTAAACAACATAATGATTTATTTCCTATGAAAGTTTCTAGGGGCAAGCCAAGTTACGACGAAGGCCGTATGATCGTGTGAAAACGTGAATGTAGCCTGCCTATCGCTTCTAAGGACGGGGGGTTATTGCCTATAAATAGTAGAACAAATCTTGCGGACACAGAAATATCTCTTATCTCTCTCTCTCTCTCTCTCTCTCTCTCTCTCTCTATATATATATATATATATATATATATATATATATATATATATATATATATATATATATATATATATATATATATATATATGCAAAACCACTTCATCAAGTGAGCTAAACCTGGTTGGCTGGTACGAAAATGGGCGTGCATGTGTGGGTGGCTAATTCCTAGCTAAGAGCCATTCAGACGTGCACTGGAGACCAAGAACCTGGGTTTTAAATCACGAGTTGACTTTAAAATACATAACTAAACATTGTGGAACGAATCTGGGATTAAGACATATTTCATCTGAAAATATTCATTACCAAAATATTTGTGGCCTTGCTTTATTAAATAGATTATAGTCATTTCCCTCAATGCCTTAATGCCTTGGCACCCACATCATAGTTACTTTGTTGTTCATATCCAGTTGCTTCAATGATTTTTTTCAGTCCCAGGTCAGTTTAAAGATCCCAGAGTCTTTAGGACTGTCTGACAGGATGTAGATCTCTATTTCTTAGTCTTCTTTGTGTGCACTCCTGTACACAGATTTATAACAAGTATTTCTGCTTGGAAGATGGTGGAAGTTTTTCCTATGGACTTAGCGAGTCTAAAGTTAGGTCCTCTTATTTCCAGTCCTGCTCCCTCTATTTGTTTTCACCTGTCTGTACACTATACAGATGTGTGTTATTTGTCAGCCTTGCACTGTCTCTGTCCCATGCATGGCGGTCACTTATGACCATGTCAAATGAAATTATGAAGTCCAGTGTAGCTGGCATCTGGTCTGTTAGTTTGGCAAGTGACTCCAGTGAAATAATTTCCAAGATTTTCAAATGGCTAACCAAATCTCCTGACATGAATTTGTCCTCTTGGAATAGTCCTGAGGCACTTAGTGCAGGTTCCCTCTTCAGGCATATGTGCAGTGGAGCAAGATTGAGCATTGCCCCTGTTGTAGCTGTAGGGCATGATGCCATAGCTCCAGTTATTCCAAAACAGATTAGCTTGGTAAATCCTGGGATGCAGCCCCTCGTGTCTTTCCTACGAGTCTACGGCATGTCCAGATTGCCATTGTGGCTCTCAGTTTTTGGTCTAAGAAGTATTTAACTTCATTGAAAAATTGTTACTATGTTTCATTCAGAGGGGGAGGTTTTCAATCTTGTTTTCTTATGTTCGTGAATGGAACAAGAACTGTCTTATGAAGATTGACATTAAGTCCCTCTGTCTCACACCAGTTCCATACTATATTTAGAGCTGCTTGCATTAGGCTGGATATTGCAGCATTGTGCTTGCCCTTTACTTTTATGAAAATATCATCTGCGTATCCTTGGACTATAAATGCTGTCCCGCTTTATTAATTTTTTTATTAAATAAGTTCAAGGAGGAACATGAGCAAAAATCAAGGACATAGTATCATATTTTTCGAGAATACCATGAGCAAACATTTGCAGAGGTCAATTTCATCAATGGAAATATTATGATAATCAAAAATGTTATATATTCGAATATTTGTAGAATCATTATGTTGCAACACTGAATAAAGTTGGGGACATGATGAAAACCAATATGACAGTACTTTTGGTAGTCAACATTTTGAACAAAAATTAATAAAAACTTTCTCGAGAATATCGCTGTAGTGAACATGGGAAGTAAAAATTATGTACAGCATGCAAATTTCACAATTGACGACAAATTTTGTTGCGGTTTAACAGTCTGAAATCTTACAAAAAGCAGTATTGATTCGCTGTGAGAAAGTATTACATACTAAAAGAAACGATTGCCCGAAGACTTAAAGACTGCAGAATTATTGAACGGAGAATGCACCATACCTTCTGCTATAACTGACTTTTATTCAGTGTTATTGAGTGCCTTCAAATTTAGGCGAAGGAATAGTAGTAATTATTAGCGTAAAGTTACCTCATTGGTAGAGGATCTAATATACATTACAAATGGAAGAATCAAACTAGAAAGCACATTGCATTCAAAAGTGTTACAAGTAATTGCTAAATCGTCAAAATCATGAACAGGTATGGCCACTGTTGTAGCTATGTTATCGAAGAATTGGAAACCAGAGCAACCTTTCCATCAGTGAATTGTTCTGGTACGTGTCCCGAAGATATTTTGCAATCAAATCAGTTGTTTATCGGGGTCGCATTTGACAATTTTGACTGCAATGTAGATACCACCAGTGACAAAGACACATTACATGACACTGTTGATATTATTTATCAAACAGTACATAAACATGCAACAGACGAGGATAATGCTGTCAATCGTAGAAGTACTTCAGACATAAGAACCAAGAAAAAAGTCGAAGACGCAGCAAGTGCGTTATGGTAGTGAATTTTCATAAAAATGATCTGGCACAAAATATTTTATTATAACTTTTTTTTCTTGTAACATAGAAATCTAAATTTTGGCGTATAGTTTACTTTTTATATCGTAAACGTACCTACCAAATTTGGTTATCATAGAGTTTTTATTTTTTAAGATAAAAATTTTTTTCAAATGAAAACTCAAAATTTTTCCGGAAAACCTCGTCCGATTTTTCTGATTCACTAACTTATCAAAGACATTTACAAAAGGAAGGTACATGCAAAATTTTATCAAAATAGGCCCATTATTCTTTGAGATAAAAATTTTTTTTGAATGAAAACTCAAAATTTTCCCGGAAAACCTCTTCCGATTTTCCTGGCTAACAAACTTATCAAGGCCATTTATAAAAGGAAGGTACATGCCAAATTTTATTAAAATCGTCTTATTACTTTTTGAGATAAGAATTTTTTTCGAATGAAAACTCAAAATTTTCCCGGAAAACCTCGTCCGATTTTCCTGACTAGAGAACTTATCCAAGCTATTTATAAAAGAAACGTACATGCCAAATTTTATCAAAATCGGCCCATTATTTTTTGAGTTATCGGTGTGATACATATATATATATATATATATATATATATATATATATATATATATATATATATATATATATATATATATATATATATATATATATATATATATATATATATATATATATATATATATATATATATATATATATATATATATATATATATAAATATATATATAAATATATATATATATATATATATATATAAACATATAAAAATTGAAACTAACCCCGGATATGGGTTCTAGGGGTCCTAGTTCGCACTCATTTGCAAAAAATTTTTCAAAATTCAAAAGTCGGGATCTCCCCATTAGTGAATTTTTTCTACGAAAATTCACTAAAAAAAGATATAACTCAATTATGTCTATTGGTTGCTTATGCCCAAAGACCAAGAATGGTGGAACATTTAATAACAACAACGGATGAACGTATTCTAATCCAGAAACATTGCCGCAAATACAACAAATAGTTATCCTTTGGATGATTGTCAACAAATCTTTAAAGAACTTGGCCAACATCATATGAAAAGCCTGATGATTGCGTTACATTGATGAAATAGACATTACTTCGCATCTGAAAACATATTTCCCCAAAATAAACGGGCTATTGTTCTGCTGGCTTCTTTTATTTCAAAATAAACCGTAAATTCTGAGAAATTACAAAAAAAAAAATTGTCAATATCACGCAAAACGGTAACACTTTTGTAGGGGTTAAGGAGTTGCGGGCCAAAGGACTCCAGGGGGCAAGCTGAGGAAGTGGAAATAACAACATAAACTCCCGATGAAGCTTTCCCCAAGACCGTCATGCGCGGTAAAAATCCGCATCCTGCACGAGGTGACCCTGCTAATAACTAAACATGACGGATCTAGACAAGGAGGTCGAACTAAACTCCCCCAATCTACGGTGTCACGTGACCCGTGCCTATGGATGGATGGCACCAGGGCGATGGTGTCGTGAACGGAACCTCTGGAGTACCAGGAAACCCTCCAGAGTAACTCGCCTTGCACCACACAGGGGGTTCTGATGCGGTGGACAGTATTTCCCCCATTCTCGTGGGAACAACATGAAGATAATAAACACATACAAAACCAAAACCAATGAGGCTCGAGGAGAGGCTCCGGCTACAGACTTGTGCCTTGAGTCTATCCCGGAAACGGAGACGAGCCAGGGGGCGGCAGCGGGCTCTGGAGGTCCCACGACCGGCGTAGATACGGGGGATCAGGGGGTAACTTCGGCCAGAGACCTGTCCCCGACACCCAAGCTGGAGGCTGGGTCCCACCGGAGGGCGGCGAGCTCCGCGGACTCCGGGGGCCCCTCCACCAGTGAGGACTCTACTGTTAGAGTAGAGGGACTGCCCCGGCAGTCCAAGCGTCTTTCCGGGGCGCAAAGAAAGAAGCTCCGGAGGGCGCAAAAAATGGCGGCCGGGACCTGGACGGTCGAGAAACCTGTAAAGGCGCAAGAGGGGAGTGCGGGTCAGAAGAGGACGCGCTCGAACTCTAGCACGCCTACTACAGACAGACGTTCCAAAAGGGCCAGGGTGCCTGTAAAGGCGCAAGAGGAGAGTGCGAGTCGGAAGACGCCGCGCTCTGGCTCTAGCACGCCTACTACAGACAGACCTCCCAAAGGAACCAAGGCCGGAACACCGGCGCAGACTGGCTCTTACAGGGAGGCTGCGGAGGGCCTCGGGATGGCGGTGATTGACAGACGCCATCCTGAGGTCACGCTAGACCAGGGGAAGGCGGACCTGATCCAGGCTGCGGTGGTAGCTGTAGTGGACTCTCTTCAGGAAGGGGAGAGCCCGCCTCAGTTCCACCGGACGCGCCTGACGGGGGGCATCCTCTGGACAACCTGTGCCGGCCCGCAGTCGCGGGACTGGCTGCGGAAAACGATCGGGGGCCTCGGTCAGATTTGGGAGGGGGCGGACTTGACAGCCGTCGAGCCCAAGGAACTCCCAAAGAGACGCAAGGTCCTCGTACGGATCCCTGACACTGTCCCGCAGGAGACGGTGATCAGCAGACTTAAGATCCAGAACCCTGAACTGGGGACGCAACACTGGTCGGTTCTAAGCAGGAAGGCAGAGGAGAAAGGACAGACGCTCGCCTTCTCGATCGACCCGACATCTTACAGAGCCCTTGAAGGAACCTCCTTCAAGGCATTCTGGGGCATGGGAAGGGTTAGCTTCCGCCCACTGGGGAAGCAACTAAGGGTTAATGGGACTTAGGTTCCTTCAGGTCAACCTCCAACACAGTAGGACAGCCACGGCCGGACTACTAATGGCTCTGAGGAACACGGATGTGGCCCTCATCCAGGAACCGTACTCCTATAAAGGAGAGATCAAGGGACTCGGCGGAGCTACTGGAAAGCTCATCTACAGCAGATCCAGCGAGAACCCGAGGGCCTGCATTTTTGTCAGGGAAGGGATAGAGTTTCTCCCTCTAATGAATTTCTGTTCCAGGGACCTGGCAACGATCAAAATCCGATGTGGAGGAGCGGATGGGCTGAGGGACATTACTGTCGCGTCAGCCTATCTGCCAGGGGACAGCACGGACCCTCCTCCACCCAACGAATTGGAGCAGCTGATGGTGGGTAGCAGAGCAGGTGGATGGCAGACCATCATCGGCATGGATGCGAATGCGCACCATGAGTTGTGGGGTAGCTCGGACACAAACTCTAGGGGTGAGGCACTTTTACAATTCTTTATGAAATTTAATTTAGACATATTGAATAGAGGTAATAAACCGACCTTCGTCACAACACGGCGTGAGGAAGTTTTAGATCTAACAGTTTCGACCCAGTTTCTGGGTGACTTTGTTAAAAGCTGGGCTGTGTCTGGGGAAGTGAGTAGCTCAGACCACAGATACATCCGGTTTGAAATCGCCAAAGTCGAAAGAGAAACGGTATGGTACCGGGACCCCCGCAAGGCGGACTGGGAAGCCTACAGGGCAGACCTAGCTGTGGAACTGCAGGGGGTTAAGAGTACCATAAAAAATTCAATAGACCTCGAGATTGCAGCAGTCCAATTGCGAGACGCAATTACCTCGGCCTATAACGCCAACTGCCCCCTGAAAATGAGGGTGTCCACCAGGAACGTCCCGTGGTGGAACGAGGACCTCAGGCACAGGAGGACGCAGGTTCGTAAGCTGTTTAACGCGGCCAAAAGGTCGGGAGCATGGGATGAATATAGACAGGCCCTATCGACCTATAACAAAAGACTGAGGGACGCCAAGAAGGAGTCGTGGAGGAGGCACTGCGAAGAAGTGGAAAACACGTCCGAGAGTGCTCGACTACACAAGATCCTGTCTAAGGGCCCTCAGACTAACATAGGCTCCCTTAGAACACCCACGGGAGGCTTTACAAGCTCGGGGGAGGAAACTATGGAAATTTTACTCCAGACGCACTTCCCCGGCTGTAACATAATAAACCAATCACCTCCGGACTGGGAACACTCAGAAATAGAGGCGCCTTATAGGCGGGCATCTAGAGTAGACTGGACAGTCGCTAAAGAGGTGGTTACCTGGAGCAAAATCAGATGGGCCATTAACAGCTTTAAGCCATACAAATCGCCGGGATTTGATGGAATAATGCCCATCATGCTCCAACAGGGGATAGATATACTGGCGCCGGTGCTTACCCTCATTATGAGGGCCAGCCTGGCTCTGGGGTACATTCCGAGGGCATGGAGACTGGCCAGGGTTGTATTTATTCCTAAACCTGGGCGTCCAACAGGCCAGGCAAAGTCCCTGAGGCCAATAAGTCTCATGTCCTTGTTGCTGAAAACAGTGGAAAAACTGCTCGACCGGCACATTAGGGGCGGTGTACTGGAAGCTTATCCTCTACACTGCGGACAATATGCATACAGAGCAGGATTCTAAACAGAAACAGCACTGCACCAACTGGTGCTGAAACTGGAGAATACGCTGGAGAACAAGGAGGTGGCGCTGGGGGCCTTCCTAGACATAGAGGGGGCCTTTAGCAACACCACGTTCGGATCGGTTCTGGCAGCTGCCCGGGAGCGTGGAATAGAGGAGACCTGCTGCAGGTTGGATCGGTTCCATGCTCAGGGACAGGGCGGTGTTCACCTCACTCGCGGGAGGGACTCTGCTGGCGGGGGTCGCGGCGGGGTGTCCGCAGGGGAGCGTTCTGTCTCCCTTTTTTTTTTTTTTTTTTCCCTCAGGGCTCGTCCGCGGCCTTGCCGCCCCGATAGCACCGCAACCCTTGGTTGATTGTGCATACCCTTAGTCTTACTCCACCCATTCCAAGATCACTGTGCCTTGAACTAGTCTGCACAGCGATTGGTAGGGTGAAGTTTTATATTGCTCTGTCTCCGGTCTAGAGTGACCGTAGATCAGTTGTCTTTTCCGGTCCAGAGCTATACACTCACACAAGATGTGCTGGGCTGATTCCTCCCCCTCGCCGCAGAGTCTGCATGCATGGTCCCCTTCGAACCGCCCCATTTTATGCAGGTGTTTCTTGACGGCCATGTGTCCCGTCAAGAGACCTGTTGTGTTTCTGAGCTGTCCTCTGCTAAGGTTTAGCAGCTCCACAGCTCTCTTTGAACTGGGTCCGTCAATTATTGACTTTCCATGTCTGAGCCCTGGACAGTCCTCCCAGTACACCTTGTGTTGGTTTCTGACCCAGGACTTAATGGCTCCCCTGGCAGTGCTCTTTGACACGCCCAGAGCCGGTTCTGGTCCCATAAATGGTTCTGCTGACCCTCTCTTCGCGAGACTGTCAGCTTCTTCATTGCCTTTAACCCCCGAGTGACCCGGCACCCAGATGAGGGTCACCTCATTCTGCCCAGCCAGGTCGCTCGTCTCGTCTCGTCTCGGCACTCACTCACCAGCCAGGAATTTACCCGTGGGCTACTTAGTGCCTTAAGGGCTGCCTGGCTGTCTGTGGCTATGAGGATCCGCTTGTTGGTGTAGCCCCCCCTCTTGTTCTCCCGCACACAGTGCAGGATGGCGTACATCTCGGCCTGAAACACCGTTGCATGGGCTCCGAGGGAAATACTATGACTTACCCTCGGTCCTTCCGAGTAAACACCTGCCCATGTCCCACGCTCCCCGCCAGATCCGTCCGTGAACCAGACGAGCGCGTCCCGTGGCATGCCCGGCGTCTCCTCCCGCCATGCCTCGCGAACAGGGATTTCCACTGTAAAGTTGTTTTCCCTGCACACTCGCGGGCTCGCGAAGTCTGACCTCATTTCAAGCATGGGCTCCTTCACGATCTCCTGAATTTTGCAGTGGCCCCTGAAGCCTGGGTTGATCTTCAGTCTACCATTGCAGGCTAGTCTGTATAGTCCTAGCCTGGCCTCTCCCATAATAACTAAGTGTAGGGGGGGGGGGGTAGATCCAGCAACACCTCCATGGCGGCTGTTGGGGTTGAAGACATGGTCCCTGTGATGCCTAGGCAAGCCATCCTTTGGATCTTGCCTAGTTTTTGTTTGGCACTGGATTGTGTCACCTTAGGCCACCAGACCAGTGCCGCATATGTTAGCGATGGTCTGACCACCCTTGTGTACAGCCAGTGGGCCATACTAGGTCTTAGTCCCCACGTTTTTCCATATAGCCGCCTAGTGACGGCTAAGGTCATGACTGCCTTACGCAGTATTTTTCCAATGTGACCATTCCAGGTTAGCTTAGAGTCCAATACGACCCCAAGATATTTTACCTCCCTGGCGATTGGAACGCTCCTACCGTATAGAGTGAGAGTTCTGTGGCTTTCACACTTGCTCCTCCTCGTAAACGGCACGACGGTTGCTTTCTCGGGGCTCACCCCGAGCCCTTGATCAACCGTCCACCCTTCCACCACTTTCAGTGCAGTCTGCATACGCTCCCACACTGCCTGTGTGACCTTTCCTCGGACTATGATGACAATGTCGTCCGCATAGCCCTGTACCTCATACCCCCCTCCCGAGAGCCCCCCAGCAGGCCGTCCACGACTAGACACCAGAGCAAGGTAGACAGAACGCTCCCCTGCGGACACCCCGCCGCGACCCCCGCCAGCAGAGTCCCTCCCGCGAGTGAGGTGAACACCGCCCTGTCCCTGAGCATGGAACCGATCCACCTGCAGCAGGTCTCCTCTATTCCACGCTCCCGGGCAGCTGCCAGAACCGATCCGAACGAGGTGTTGCTAAAGGCCCCCTCTATGTCTAGGAAGGCCCCCAGCGCCACCTCCTTGTTCTCCAGAGTATTCTCCAGTTTCAGCACCAGTTGGTGCAGTGCTGTTTCTGTTGAGAATCCTGCTCTGTATGCATATTGTCCGCAGTGTAGAGGATATGCTTCCAGTACACCGCCCCTAATGTGCCGGTCGAGCAGTTTTTCCACTGTTTTCAGCAAGAAGGACATGAGACTTATTGGCCTCAGGGACTTTGCCTGGTCTGTTGGACGCCCAGGTTTAGGAATAAATACAACCCTGGCCAGTCTCCATGCCATCGGAATGTACCCCAGAGCCAGGCTGGCCCTCATAATGAGGGTAAGCACCGGCGCCAGTATATCTATCCCCTGTTGGAGCATGATGGGCATTATTCCATCAAATCCCGGCGATTTGTATGGCTTAAAGCTGTTAATGGCCCATCTGATTTTGCTCCAGGTAACCACCTCTTTAGCGACTGTCCAGTCTACTCTAGATGCCCGCCTATAAGGCGCCTCTATTTCTGAGTGTTCCCAGTCCGGAGGTGATTGGTTTATTATGTTACAGCCGGGGAAGTGCGTCTGGAGTAAAATTTCCATAGTTTCCTCCCCCGAGCGTGTAAAGCCTCCCGTGGGTGTTCTAAGGGAGCCTATGTTAGTCTGAGGGTCCTTAGACAGGATCTTGTGTAGTCGAGCACTCTCGGACGTGTTTTCCACTTCTTCGCAGTGCCTCCTCCACGACTCCCTCTTGGCGTCCCTCAGTCTTTTGTTATAGGTCGATAGGGCCTGTCTATATTCATCCCATGCTCCCGACCTTTTGGCCGCGTTAAACAGCTTACGAACCTGCGTCCTCCTTTGCCTGAGGTCCTCGTTCCACCACGGGACGTTCCTGGTGGACACCCTCATTTTCAGGGGGCAGTTGGCGTTATAGGCCGAGGTAATTGCGTCTCGCAATTGGACTGCTGCAATCTCGAGGTCTATTGAATTTTTTATGGTACTCTTACCCCCCCGCAGTTCCACAGCCAGGTCTGCCCTGTAGGCTTCCCAGTCCGCCTTGCGGGGGTCCCGGTACCATACCGTTTCTCTTTCGACTTTGGCGATTTCAAACCGGATGTATCTGTGGTCTGAGCTACTCACTTCCCCAGACACAGCCCAGCTTTTAACAAAGTCACCCAGAAACTGGGTGGAAACTGTTAGATCTAAAACTTCCTCACGCCGTGTTGTGACGAAGGTCGGTTTATTACCTCTATTCAATATGTCTAAATTAAATTTCATAAAGAATTGTAAAAGTGCCTCACCCCTAGAGTTTGTGTCCGAGCTACCCCACAACTCATGGTGCGCATTCGCATCCATGCCGATGATGGTCTGCCATCCACCTGCTCTGCTACCCACCATCAGCTGCTCCAATTCGTTGGGTGGAGGAGGGTCCGTGCTGTCCCCTGGCAGATAGGCTGACGCGACAGTAATGTCCCTCAGCCCATCCGCTCCTCCACATCGGATTTTGATCGTTGCCAGGTCCCTGGAACAGAAATTCATTAGAGGGAGAAACTCTATCCCTTCCCTGACAAAAATGCAGGCCCTCGGGTTCTCGCTGGATCTGCTGTAGATGAGCTTTCCAGTAGCTCCGCCGAGTCCCTTGATCTCTCCTTTATAGGAGTACGGTTCCTGGATGAGGGCCACATCCGTGTTCCTCAGAGCCATTAGTAGTCCGGCCGTGGCTGCCCTACTGTGTTGGAGGTTGACCTGAAGGAACCTAAGTCCCATTAACCCTTAGTTGCTTCCCCAGTGGGCGGAAGCTAACCCTTCCCATGCCCCAGAATGCCTTGAAGGAGGTTCCTTCAAGGGCTCTGTAAGATGTCGGGTCGATCAAGTAGGCGAGCGTCTGTCCTTTCTCCTCTGCCTTCCTGCTTAGAACCGACCAGTGTTGCGTCCCCAGTTCAGGGTTCTGGATCTTAAGTCTGCTGATCACCGTCTCCTGCGGGACGGTGTCAGGGATCCGTACGAGGACCTTGCGTCTCTTTGGAAGTTCCTTGGGCTCGACGGCTGTCAAGTCCGCCCCCTCCCAAATCTGACCGAGGCCCCCGATCGTTTTCCGCAGCCAGTCCCGCGACTGCGGGCCGGCACAGGTTGTCCAGAGGATGCCCCCCGTCAGGCGCGTCCGGTGGAACTGAGGCGGGCTCTCCCCTTCCTGAAGAGAGTCCACTGCAGCTACCACCGCAGCCTGGATCAGGTCCGCCTTCCCCTGGTCTAGCGTGACCTCAAGATAGCGTCTGTCAATCACCGCCATCCCGAGGCCCTCCGCAGCCTCCCTGTAAGAGCCAGTCTGCGTCGGTGTTCCGGCCTTGGTTCCTTTGGGAGGTCTGTCTGTAGTAGGCGTGCTAGAGCCAGAGCGCGGCGTCTTCCGACTCGCACTCTCCTCTTGCGCCTTTACAGGCACCCTGGCCCTTTTGGAACGTCTATCTGTAGTGGGCGTGCTAGAGTTCGAGCGCGTCCTCTTCTGACCCGCACTCCCCTCTTGCGCCTTTACAGGTTTCTCGACCGTCCCGGTCCCGGCCGCCATTTTTTGCGCCCTCCGGAGCTTCTTTCTTTGGGCCCTGAAAAGACGCTTGGACTGCCGGGGCAGTCCCTCTACTCTAACAGTAGAGTCCTCACTGGTGGAGGGGCCCCCGGAGTCCGCGGAGCTCGCCGCCCTCCGGTGGGACCCAGCCTCCAGCTTGGGTGTCGGGGACAGGTCTCTGGCAGAAGCTACCCCCTGATCCCCCATATCTACGCCGGTCGTGGGACCTCCAGAGTCCGCTGCCGCCCCCTGGCTCGTCTCCGTTTCCGGGATAGACTCAAGGCACAAGTCTGTAGCCGGAGCGACTCCTCGAGCCTCATTGGTTTTGGTTTTATATGTATTTATTATCTTCATGTTGTTCCCACGAGAATGGGGGAAATACTGTCCACACCATCAGAACCCCCTGTGTGGTGCAAGGCGGGTTACTCTGGAGGGTTGCCTGGTACTCCAGAGGTTCCGTTCACGACACCATCGCCCTGGTGCCATCCATCCATAGGCACGGGTCACGTGACACCGTAGATTGGGGGAGTTTAGTTCGACCTCCTTGTCTAGATCCGTCATGTTTAGTTATTAGCAGGGTCACCTCGTGCAGGATGCGGATTTTTACCGCGCATGACGGTCTTGGGGAAAGCTTCGTCGGGAGTTTATGTTGTTATTTCCACTTCCTCAGCTTGCCCCCTCGAGTCCTTTGGCCCGCGACTCCTTAACCCCTCTGTCTCCCTTGCTCTGGTGTCTAGTCGTGGACGGCCTGCTGGGGAGGCTCTCGGGAGGGGGGTATGAGGTACAGGGCTATGCGGACGACATTGTCATCATAGTCCGAGGAAAGGTCACACAGGCAGTGTGGGAGCGTATGCAGACTGCACTGAAAGTGGTGGAAGGGTGGACGGTTGATCAAGGGCTCGGGGTGAGCCCCGAGAAAGCAACCGTCGTGCCGTTTACGAGGAGGAGGAAGTGTGAAAGCCACAGAACTCTCACTCTATACGGTATGAGCGTTCCAATCGCCAGGAAGGTAAAATATCTTGGGGTCGTATTGGACTCTAAGCTAACCTGGAATGGTCACATTGGAAAAATACTGCGTAAGGCAGTCATGACCTTAGCCGTCACTAGGCGGCTATATGGAAAAACGTGGGGACTAAGACCTAGTATGGCCCACTGGCTGTACACAAGGGTGGTCAGACCATCGTTAACATATGCGGCACTGGTCTGGTGGCCTAAGGTGACACAATCCAGTGCCAAACAAAAACTAGGCAAGATCCAAAGGATGGCTTGCCTAAGCATCACAGGGGCCATGTCTTCAACCCCAACAGCCGCCATGGAGGTGTTGCTGGATCTACCCCCCCCCCCCCCCTACACTTAGTTATTATGGGAGAGGCCAGGCTAGGACTATACAGACTAGACTGCAATGGTAGACTGAAGATCAACCCAGGCTTCAGGGGCCACTGCAAAATTCAGGAGATCGTGAAGGAGCCCATGCTTGAAATGAGGTCAGACTTCGCGAGCCCGCGAATGTGCAGGGAAAACAGCTTTACAGTGGAAATCCCTGATCGCGAGGCATGGCGGGAGGAGACGCCGGGCATGCCACGGGACGCGCTCGTCTGGTTCACGGACGGATCTGGCGGGGAGCGTGGGACGGGGGCAGGTGTTTACTCGGAAGGACCGAGGGTAAGTCATAGTATTTCCCTCGGAGCCCATGCAACGGTGTTTCAGGCCGAGATGTACGCCATCCTGCACTGTGTGCGGGAGAACAAGAGGAAGGGCTACACCAACAAGCGGATCCTCATAGCCACAGACAGCCAGGCAGCCCTTAAGGCACTAAGTAGCCCACGGGTAAATTCCTGGCTGGTGAGTGAGTGCCGAGACGAGACGAGCGACCTGGCTGGGCAGAATGAGGTGACCCTCATCTGGGTGCCGGGTCACTCGGGGGTTAAAGGCAATGAAGAAGCTGACAGTCGCGCGAAGAGAGGGTCAGCAGAACCATTTATGGGACCAGAACCGGCTCTGGGCGTGTCAAAGAGCACTGCCAGGGGAGCCATTAAGTCCTGGGTCAGAAACCAACACAAGGTGTACTGGGCGGACTGTCCAGGGCTCAGACATGGGAAGTCAATAATTGACGGACCCAGTTCAAAGAGAGCTGTGGAGCTGCTAAACCTTAGCAGAGGACAGCTCAGAAACACAACAGGTCTCTTGACGGGACACATGGCCGTCAAGAAACACCTGCATAAAATGGGGCGGTTCGAAGGGGACCTCGCATGCAGACTCTGCGGCGAGGGGGAGGAATCAGCCCAGCACTTCTTGTGTGAGTGTATAGCTCTGGACCGGAAAAGACAACTGATCTACGGTCACTCTAGACCGGAGACAGAGCAATATAAAACTTCACCCTACCAATCGCTGTGCAGACTAGTTCAAGGCACAGTGATCTTGGAATGGGTGGAGTAAGACTAAGTGTATGCACAATCAACCAAGGGTTGCGGTGCTATCGGGGCGGCAAGGCCGCGGACGAGCCCGGAGGGAACAAAAAAAAAACACTTTTGTAAATATACAGTGTGTCTAAGGTAATAATGAACAACATAGGGATCTCGGTAACCATAAAAGTTACAAAGGTAGTTAAAATACCAAAAAGGTGTGTAATCGAAGGGTCAATATTAAGCTGTCAAGAAACCCAAAAAATTCGGTTTGCTTCCAAAGTTATTCAAAAAAAAGGGAAATTGTGCGATCTCAAAAACAGAAAACACTTTCACATTGCCACCCTTTTTCTGATTTATAACGATATCGTTTACAAAATTTCAATACACCATTTCATTTCAAAGAACCATCATTAACTTTATTTTTTTATATGTTCCGCAAAAATGTACACCCTATATTGGATAGCATTTTCCATTACGAATTCAATGATGTACGGCACAATCTGATTCGTTATATTTTCATATATAAAAAAAAACATTTTAATAAATTTTGAATGGGGACAAAAAAAGATGAATGTACATTCTGACAAAATCAATTTTATTGACATACTATTAATAATGTCAAGTTTTTTAAAGTCGATCATATTTTTCAATGGAGGGGAGTAGTTTTAATAATATAGAAATATTTGATATGTTGTCCTGCTATATTTTATGTCAAAGAAATTGTGTAGAAGCAGAAGGGTTATATTTGAACAACTAACCCAAATGGAGACAATCTATGGAGTCCATTTTTAGGCGTTTTGTATCCAATCTAACAGAATCTGGTTCAGTTAAAAAAACATGTGCGGTCCCGACAAAAACATTTCAGTGAAGAAAAATAATACAAGTCTTACAATCTGTTATTGAAAATCCAAAAACATCAACTAGGGGAATTTAAAACCAGGCTGGGGTAACTAAATCTACAGCTCATTTCATTTTAAGAAAGAATCAATTTAAGCCTGATTAATTTTGAATTTGTCAAGGACTAAGGTGATGATGAACAACTTCGACATTTTTTGCGAGTGGTATAACAGGATGTGTACATGGCGTTGGTTTTAACAAGATGGTGCTCCAGCACATAACTCCAGAGATGTTCGTCAATATTTATCTGATCGATTTCCGAGGAAATTTATTGGTGTTAATAGCGAAACCTCATAGCCTGCAAGATCACCAGACTTTTCTCCTTAGAGTTTTTTTGTGGTGCCATATTAAAAATGAAGTATTCCAGGAAGGTTCTGAAAATGAGGAACACTTTACTTCGGTCAGTTGCTTGTACTGATTTGGAAAAATTACATGTTACATCGAGCTTCAGATTCTACAGTGGGACGGGCAATACTCCTGTCTAGGAAATGGAGGCAATTTGTTTGAACATTTTGTTAGTTTTATTTATTATATCATTTTATTATTGTAGGAATGCCTTCCTAGACATAGAGGGGGCCTTTAGCAACGCCTCGTTCGGATCGGTTCTGGCAGCTGTCCGGGAGCGTGGAATAGAGGAGACCTGCTGCAGGTGGATCGGTTCCATGCTCAGGGACAGGGCGGTGTTCACCTCACTCGCGGGAGGAACTCTGCTGGCGGGGGTCGCGGCGGGGTGTCCGCAGGGGAGCGTTATGTCTCCCTTGCTCTGGTGCCTAGTCGTGGACGGCCTGCTGGGGAGGCTCTCGGGAGGGGGGTATGTGGTAAAGGGCTATGCGGACGACATTTTTATCATAGCCTGAGGAAAGGTTACACAGGCAGTGTGGGAGCGCATGCAGACTGCACTGAAAGTGGTGGAAGGGTGGGCGGTTGATCAAGGGCCCGTGGTGAGCCCCGAGAAAGCAACCATCGTGCCGTTTACGAGGTGGAGGAAGTGCGACAGACATAGAACTCTCACTCTATACGGTTGAAGCATTCCAATGGCCAGGGAGGTAAAATATCTTAGGGTCGTATTGGACTCTAAGCTAACCTGGAATGGTCACATTGGAAAAATACTGCGTAAGGCAGTCATGACCTTAGCCGTCACTAGGCGGCTATATGGAAAAACGTAGTGACTAAGACCTAGTATGGCCCACTGGCTGTACACAACGGTGGTCAGAAAGGATGGCTTGCCTAGGCATCACATGGGCCATGTCTTCAACCCCAACAGCCGCCATGGAGGTGTTGCTGGATCTTCCCCCCCTACACTTAGTTATTATGGGGGAGGCTAGGCTAGGACTATACAGACTAGCTTGCAATGGTAGACTGAATATCAACCCAGGCTTCAGGGACCAGTGCAAAATTCTGGAGATCGTGAAGGAGCCCATGCTTGAAATGAGGTCAGACTTCGCGAGCCCGCGAATGTGCAGAGAAAACAACTTTACAGTGGAAATCCCCGACCGCAAGGCATGGCGGGAGGAGACGCGGGGCATACCACGGGACGCGCTCGTCTGGTTCACGGACGGATCCGGCGGGGAGCGTGGGACGGGGGCAGGTGTTTACTCGAAGGACCGAGGGTAAGTAATAGTATTTCCTTCGGAGCCCATGCAACAGTGTTTCAGGCCGAGATGTACACCATCCTGCACTGTGTGCGGGAGAACAAGAGGAGGGGCTACACCAACAAGCGAATCCTCATAGCCGCAGACAGCCAGGCAGCCCTTAAGGCACTAAGTAGCCCACAGGTAAATTCCTGGCAGGCGAGTGAGTGCCGAGACGAGACGAGCGACCTGGCTGGGCAGAATGAGGTGACCCTCATCTGGGTGACGGGTCACTCGGGGGTCAAAGGCAATGAAGAATCTGATAGTCTCGCAAAGAGAGGGTCAGCAGAACCATTTATGGGACCAGAACCGGCTCTGGGCGTGACAAAGAGCACTGCCCGGGGAGCTATTAAGTCCTGGGTCAGAAACCAACACAAAGTGTACTGGGCGGACTGTCCAGGGCACAGACATGGGAAGTCAATAATTGACGGACCTAGTTCAAAGAGAGCTGTGGAGCTGCTAAATCGTAGCAGGGGACAGCTCAGAAACACAACAGGTCTCTTGACGGGACACATTGCCGTCAAGAAACACCTGCATAAAATGGGGCGGTTCGAAGGGGACCTCGCATGCAGACTCTGCAGCGAGGGGGCGTTATGAGCCCAGCACATCTTGTGCGAGTGTAAAGCTCTGGACTGCAAAAGACAACTGATCTACGGTCAGTCTAGATCAGAGACAGAGCAATATAAAACTTCACCCTACCAATCGCTGTGCAGACTGGTTCAAGGCACAGTGATTTTGGAATGGGTGGAGTAAGACTAAGGGTATGCACAATCAACCAAAGATTGTAGTGCTATCGGGGCGGCAAGGCCGCGGACGAGCCCTGAGGGGAAAAAAAGCAATGTTTTTTAATTGTTTCATTTTTTCTTTAAAAAAATGTATTTTACATTTAAGATAATTAGATAAACGAAACAATTTTCATACTATGGTAGAAAAAGAATAAGGGTTGTTCTAAATAATTAAAATTTTTCAATGTTTAACATAAATTGTTGCCAAGTTATTTGTAGTAATTATTTTTCAAGTACCTATTCTGGGTTAAAACTCCCCTCTTAATGTTGTCTGTTTCGTTATTTACACATTTCCAATATAAAATTAATATTAATACTTATTTAGTCTTTTAGTGTTCGTCATTTTCTTGAGCAAAATCTTCTTTAAAATAGACGATTTGCTAGATTTTCATGAAAGTAGGTTCTAATATTACCAAAAGTAAGTTTGGTGTGAAAAGTCAGAAAGCATTTTATAGGATTATTTAGTGAAAATATCCTTTTTTTGTTTCTACTGTAATTTTTTTTTTTTTAATACAGACAAGGTTTTGATAGTAACAACCCTTATGTTAAATATGATTAAATGCATACATACGGCTACTTAAACACAATTAAATTTTGTTATAAATTTTACATTAGATTATACTTTATGTTGAACATTCTGTACATAAAAGCATTGATCATTGTTTTTTTTTGTCTATTGTATTGTAACGCTTGTTTCTTTTAGTGTTGGTGGTCTTCTGGGTGCGGCAAAAAGGGAACACTGGTTAGAACTAAGATCACAAATTGAGGCTGTGACAGACAATTGGCTAACATTGGCGAACAAATGTTTAACCCTTATAAATTCACGTAGCAACTGTGTAAATGTTTTAGTGACTACTACGCAACTTATTCCTGCATTGGCAAAGGTGCTGCTGTTTGGTCTTGGAGGTTTATTTCCTATAGATAATATATACTCAGCAACTAAAATAGGTAAGCATACTATATAACTTGTAACATACCTTTAACGAATTTTCCCATAAAAATTCGCTAATGAGATCGCGTCTTTTGAATTTTGAAAAAATGTCTTCAAAGAAGCGTGCAATAGCCCTTTCAGAACCTGTATCTGAGTTCAGTTTCAAGCATTATATATATATATATATATATATATATATATATATATATATATATATATATATATATATATATATATATATATATATATACAATATGGTCCGGGTTTTGCGAGTAGCAGATTTAACGAGCTTCTCATTTAACGAGCAAATGTTGGTAATTTGAATGGACTTGTGTAAGAGACAATGCTAAAATGTTTCTGATTTAACGAGGCCGGGTTTTAGGCGATTTCGGTTTTAGCGAGGTAATTATTGTGCTGACCCATTCACATTTTTATTGGGAAACACAGATGTGCGAAATTAAACAAGAGGGCTTCGTCTTTCTGTGAATTTAGTTGCCTCTCTACCTAAAAATATGACCATTCAGGCACACTAGGACTGGATGCACATGTTTCTTAATTGACACATGGCACTAATGGGTAATAAATTTTACTGTACACAACACAAGAGAAAATATTTATGGATTCTTTCACTCACACAATGATAGAGTCCCTCTTATCACTTGAAATCAACGTTCGTTAGTTCGTTACAACTGTACATTTGTGTGGCTTTTTGTTTTTTCTGTTTAAATGTTGAAAGTTCTGCCTTATTCCAATTAGTTTTCGATCACCGAGGATTTGAGGCAGGTGAATACAGTCTTGTTTACACAATGTCCGCGTTTTAAGTTACACTTAAATTTTCATTGAAGCCCTTGCTGCTCAAATTTCTATACTAATACTCTACAGATCTCTATCAGCCTCGAGACACCTATCCCTTAAAGGTTCATTTAAACATTATATGTCATAAAAACAAAACTCCCTTGGAAGAGTAAAAGCAATCCCAAATGTATACGGGTCATTCTCATATAACGGGACAATTTGGAGCTGGAAGCTGTCAAAATATGATAATCGCTTCACCTGTAAATGTTATACATATATAGGGAATATAAACATTGCCGTATATTTTAATATACGGCAATGTTTATATTACCTTATCCGAACCTGGCAGCGAAAAATTTTAAAATATTTTGTCATAATTTCAATTTTGTAAGTTAAGAAGACAAAAAAACATCATTCCGGTAACACACAAGTAATTGCATGGAGTTCATGAAATAAATTAATTTCAAGCTTAAAACTCCATAAACATTGTTAGGTTACTTTCTTTTTAATGTTTGTGTAACCAACAAATATTTTATTTCAAATTGATGCCTAAAAATTTAAATAAATTCAAATGAAATTGAGAAAAATAGCACTTTTATGATCCGCAGTTTGTCCCGCCGGCGAAGAAAGCTTTAATTAATTATTAAAGCAACTTTACTAAAGTATTATTTATTTCTACTGAAGAAAGAGAGAGAGTTCTTGCAAAATAAAATGGGAAGAAACGGTGTTTCAGACTGTTACCGAAATGAGAAATAATTGTTACAGAAATGACGCCAGAATCAATCAATAAATAGTAAACAAAATAATTATTAGAAACAACCATGTAATCGGACCAAAACAAGTATTTATTTTGAAATCCTACATAGGTTTTTTTAACACAAAAGAAACAAATTCGTGTTCTTGAACATTGGCAACAATAATTATCATTAAGGTCATTGTTCCTTTTTACTAATGCAAACTCGGCATGTGAATACGTCATTTGAATTGCTGTAGTTAAGTTTATGTTTAAATATACATGTTGTGTGGTAACATCTTCTACATTCCATACATCTGATCCCCGAACATTCTTCAGTCATTCCAAAGGTACAAATGAAACATAAACCATTCGCCATTTTAGTATTTTGAGAAAATGGCAAAATACTAATATCTGACATAACATTTATTACTCGTGGTATTTTGAAAAAGTCCTGGGATTTTATGTCATCAAATAATTCAAGCAAATCTAATTTCGTGTTAAGAAAAAATGAAAAATAAATAACAAAATGAAAAGAAAAGTTTTGAAAATATTCTTAAAAGGATACTATTATCTTGTGCTAAACTGGGCAAAATTTTGGGTTCTTTTTCATTCTCAGCCAATTTCAATAAACCACCTTTTTTGTGCTTCAATTGATCCTTCAACATTTTGAGTTATACCTTCAAGGTTTGAATCAATGTGTATTTCTGAACACAGAATAGGAAAATTTACATAAAAATATTTAGTATAAAAAAAAGTTAGAATAAAACAGCTTGCCACATATATGGATGTGTATTATGGGAAAGTTTCCAACAAAAAAAAAGGATACTGTCTTCCCGTGACAAGAGGGATACATCAGTGGG